>WNWU01019693.1:0-10542 GCA_012654045.1 Ptyas mucosa
TATCTATCTATCTATCTATCTATCTATCTATCTATCTATCTATCTATCTATCTTCTATCTCTACAGTTGGTGCAAAATAACAGTCAGTCAATTTCTCCGTTGCACAGCAAAAATGAAACTCCGGTGATGCATCATTCTGCAGACATATGCCAATATACGGTAAAAGGCACCAACCTTCAAACCACATTTAATCAGGACTTTTATGCTGCTTAGAACAGCCACTGTTTCTTTAGGGAGAGATTGATTAACCTCCTCCCTCCGTTTTTTAAAAAGGGCAGTAAGATGGACGAGGAGAGTTTCTTACAGCCTTGTTGGAGATGGGGTGGGTGGGTGGGGGGCAGGATTATGATCAGAATTGCTGGAACACTGCAGAGTATTAGGAGGCAGAGCAGAGGTGGGTTTCAGCAGGTTCTGACCAGTTCTGGAGAACCGGTAGCAGAAATTTTGAGTAGTTCGGAGAACCGGTAGTAAAAATTCTGACTGGCCCCATTCCCATCTATTCTCTGCCTCCTGAGTCCCAGCTGATCGGGAGGAAATGGGGATTTTGCAGTAACCTTCCCCTGGAGTCGGGTGGGAATGGAGATTTTGCAGTATCCTTCCCCTGGAGTGGGATGGAAATGGGGATTTTGCAGTATCCTTCCCCTGGAGCGGGGTGGGAATGGAGATTTTACAGTATCCTTCCCCTGCCATGCCCACCAAGCCACGCCCACCAAGCCATGCCATGCCCAACCAAACCACACCCACAGAACCGATAGTAAAAATTTTTGAAACCCACCACTGAGGCAGACCCCCGCCCCAAGGAATATAAAAAAAAATGGTCCCAGAAAAAAAATATTGGGAAAATAGATAGACAGTTCTTTGAGATTTAGGAAAAGCGATAGGGAACAGGTTTTTTTTTTTGAATATATTTATTTGTATCCCGCCTTTATTATTTTTACAATTACTCAAGGCAGCGAACATATCCAACATACCTTCCTCCTACTGTTTCCCCCATAACAACAACCCTGTGAGGTGAGTTTGGCAGAGAGTGAGTGACTGGCCTAAAATCACCCAGTTGCTTTCATGGCTAAGACAAAACTAGAACTCACAGCCTCCTGCTTTCTAGTCTAGTGCCTTAACCACTAGACTAAACTGGCTCCCTATATTACATAGTACAGGAATCTGTGGTTTTATTTGCAGATTGCATTTTTAAAGGGTGCACAATTAAGGGCCAAACCTGGGGTGAAATGTAAAATTTGTTACTACCAGTTCTGTGGGCGTGGCTTGGTGGTGGTGGGGCAGTTATGTGACTGGGTGGGCATGGCCAACTTTTTTTTAAAAAACTTTTCAAAGCATTTTTTTTACCACCTCTTCGGCCAAGAGGTTGCAGAGAAAAATGCTTTGAAAAGCCTCTGATGATCCCAGCTGAGCCGCGCGATCATCAGAGGTTTTTTTTTTTTTTTACTTTTAAAGGCATTTTTTCGTCGGAAGAGGTTGTAGAAAAAATGCTTTTAAAAGTTAAAAAAAAAAGCCTCTGATGAATGTGCGGCTCAGCCGGCGGGCGATGGGGGGGGGGGCAGGGATTTTTGCTGCTGGTTCTCCGAACCACCTGCCGCCATTACTACCGGATTGGGCAATCTGGTCCGAACTGGAAGAATTTCACCCCTGGGCCAAACTATCCTTGATTCATTTTTCTTGTTTTTTCATGCTTGCATCAATTTTTTTTTTTCCCGTGGAAGAAAAGGTCAAAAGACTCAGGCGGATGGTGTACTGATGCCATTGTCTCGCAGCAGAGGAAAATATGACTTTCCATGACATTGGAAATGCATTTGAAAAAGTGGCATTCGATGCCTGGAAACAATCCTAACCAAAGTGGAGCGCCTTACCTGTTCCTGGGTAGGCTCTGGATTAGTTATAATCTGAGATTTGCAGATTTACTGCTGTCCTTATCTGGGAGAAGGGGGGGGGGAAGCAATTTCCATTTCAGTCTAAGGCAGAGCTATTCAGCTTTGGCAGCTTTGAGATATATGGACTTCAACTCCCAGAATTCCATGGTGCTAAGGAATTCTGGGAGTTGGCTGGGGAATTCTGGGAGTTGAAGTGCACAGATCGTTTTCACTTTAAAAAAAAATTAAAAGATTTTCTTCAATCGTTCATAAAAATAATTTAAAAAGGAGTTTACACATCTTAAAATGGGTAGGGTTAAGAAACCCTGTTCTAAGGGAACTGGGTTGATTCGCAGTTGCCTTTTCTCTCATGTATACTCTTTGCAAATTTAAACATGTGTGGACTTCAACTCCCAGACTTCTCCAATGAGTATGGATGGCTGTGGAAGTCTGGGAGTTGAAGTCCACTCATCTTAAAATGGCTTGAGGTTGAGCAACACTGCTGATTCTCAACTAATTTTGCCGTTGAGCTTGGCTACCTGGGCGTGTGGTGTAGTATGTTGATTGTTGTTGGCAGCTCTTAGTACACCTAAGTTACTGTTTATGTTGACCTACACTTATATCTGTTTTTGTGGGATGTGTTTTGCCTTTTGTTTGTTTTGTATAGAAATCGCTGTGAGCTGCCCAGGGTCATGTATTTGAAGTGGTTGACGATATAAATTGATTGATTGAATGAATGAATAAATGAGTGAATGATTGAATGAAAGATCTTCTTTGGTGTCCTTCAAAGCCAATACAATGCAAAGGGAAGAAAAAATATGTACGACAGGATAATTAATATATAATGTGTGTGTGTGTATGTATGTATATATAGATATAGATTTATCGATCTCCAGATCTCTCTCCCTATCTATCTATCTATCTATCTATCTATCTATCTGCTAATTAAGGCAGATTGTTGGGGGCAATATGCTGACTCTGTAAATCGCTTAGAGAGGGCTGTAAACTGGTATATAAATCTAATTGCTATTATTAATTGCTATCTACTGTATCTATCTATCTACTCTGTCTGTCTGTCTGTCTGTCTGTCTGTCTTTCTGTCTGTCTGTCTATCTATCTATCTATCTATCTATCTATCTATCTATCTATCTATCTGATAATTAAGCCAGGGCTACCGGATCTGAACTACAAAATATGTTCATGTATATATCAGAGGTGATCCTCCTTTGAGAGCTGTATGCAACGAAATTTCATTTTAATATATGCCGATTAGTGTACATTCAAAGTGACAATAAAGTTATTCTAATATGGAAGACCATGGGGTGATAGCAAAGATATATATTTTATAACTCCTTATTACTAGAGATTGTGTGGAATTTTGCTGGCTAGATCCGGTAGCCCTGTTCGAAGAAAACTTTATACAAATAGATAATTGCAACTTGGCTTGTTCCGTTAGGAGAAGACAGTTTAGTCAGGAGCAACCCAGGTGAGCTCCTTTACCTGATCTATCTCTAGAGGATTTACGGCTGATTGATCTATAAAGCATTTATGGCTGATTTGTCTACGCAGCATAACATGGACTCCTTCCCTGACATTCTGGTTCTCCGCATCTTAATGAGAGGAGGGCATAGATGTATATTTATACTTAAAACTCACAACTCCTGGAATGACAGCTTTGGAAACTAAGATTGCTTGAAGTCTGCGATGCTGAGGCATGAAAGTTGCGATATCACCAGAGACCTCTTCAAGAGAAGTGATTCATAACTTGCAAATTACTAGTTTATTTATAGCTCCGAACAGGTTTGTCATGTTCAAGGAGCCGCGGAAAGGGAGGAAGACTTTGATTCTAATCGGCTTGGTTGAGTTTGTGTTGTGGTGAGGGCAGGGGTGGGCTTCAAAAATTTTAGCAAGGGGTTCTCGGCCTGGTTGCTGGGTGGGCGTGGCCATGGTGGGCGTGGCCTAGTCGGCCTCCTGCACCACGGCGGGGGGTGTTTGCGTTTTTGCCCTCCCCGGGCTCCAGAGGCTTTCCTCGAGCCTCCGAGACGGTGAAAACGGCCTCCCCAGGCTCTGGAGGCCCTCTGGAGGCTGGAAATGGGCCCGTTTCTGACCTTCCCAAACTTCTGGTAGGCCCGTTTTTCGCTCCCCCCGAGCCTCCATGCATGCCCTGCATTTATTTGCATACAAAATGGGCCGTGTTGGGCAGTGGTGGGTTTCAATTTTTTTTTACTACCAGTTCTGTGGGCGTGGCTTGGTGGCCGTGGCAGGGGAAGGATACTGTAAAATCTCCATTTCCTCCCGATCAGCTGGGACTTGGGAGGCAGAGAATAGGTGGGGACGGGTCCAGCCAGAATTTTTACTACCGGTTCTCCGAACTACTCAAAAATTCTGCTACAAAAAATTATCTGCTACAACGTCCTACCTGTCAGTGACTACTTCAGCTTCCACTGCAGCAATACACGAGCACACAATAGATACAGACTCAAGGTAAACCACTCCAAACTCGCTTGCAGAAAATACGACCTCAGTAACAGAGTGGTCAATGCCTGGAATGCACTACCTGACTCTGTGGTTTCTTCCCCAAAACTTTAACCTTAGACTGTCTACTGTTGACCTCACTCCATTCCTAAGAGGTCTGTAAGGGGTGTGCATAAGCACACCAACGTGCCTACCATCCCTGTCCTACTGCCCCCATTTATTCGTACCCATTTCCTGTATTCATATCCATGTTTTATACTTATTCCTTCTATCTCGTACATGTTTGACAAACCAAAAAAGTAAATAAAATAAATAAATTGTATGGCTTCCTATCTTGTGCCAATCCTCAGAGAAGACTACTTAAGATAGAACTAAATGAGAAAATGCAACCTAAGATTAAATAAAATTATATAGAGTCAGTTTGTTGTAGAGGTTAAGGCACCGGGCTAGAAACCCAGTGAGACTGGGTTCACAGAGCCTGTGAGTTTTAATCTTGCTTTAGGCGTGAAAGCTGGCTGGGTGTCTTTGGCCCAATCACCAGGAGACTGGGAGTTCTAGTTCCACCGTAGGCAGGAAAGCTGGATGGACGGTTTTGGCTCAGTCACTCTCTCTCAGCGCAGCCCACCTCATTGGGTGGTTGTTGTGGGGAATATAGGAGGAGGAAGAAGCATTATATATATGTTCACCACCTTAAGCTACGTATAAAGTAATAAAGGCGGGGGGGGGGGAATCGAATATATATCAGATACCGGGCTCATATTACCATATGTGGTGGACATGTGTAGAAGCGAAAAGATATTGGACTAAAATCCACACTTGGTTGGAAAAAATGACAAAAGAACACATAGACTTTAAGCCAGAGATTTTTTTTATTAGGGATTGTGCTGGAAACATACAATAGAGAAGTGAGATATTTGATTGTGAATGTTTTAACAGCTGCTAGAATTGTATTTGCGAAAAACTGGAAAAATGAGAAAATACCAACGCAAGATGAAATTATTAAGAAAACCATGGAATGTGCTGAAACGAGTAAATTGACAGTTGAAATTAGAGAACAAGAAGATAAACAACATTACAAGATATGGGATTTATTTTATCAGTGGGTTAGATAATAAAACATGGAAATGAAATATGAAATATGAATGTTATAAATATAATATTTGAAAATAAATTTCTTGAAGCAACAATGCAAGGGTTTAATGAATGATAAATGAGGATGTTGATTTGTTTGATAATATGAGAAATTAGATAATTAGTAAATTTTGAGCAGGAGGAGGATGCACAAAAGATTTGTAACCGACTGACACACTGTTTGTATTTGTAATGGATGATGGATTTGTTTTATGTTTTGTTTTAAAAAGTAAAAAAAAAATTCAAAAAAAAATCAAATAAATAAAATGGCAGCTGTGTGAATGAGTTTGAAAAGCATACGCTACAAAGAGAGGTCGTGAAACAAGAGCAGATAAGGAGGATATGTTTAAATTGCCACAGCTTGTTTTCATCTCAATCCTCTCTATGCAAATACGAAGTGTGTAGGAGAAAAACCACACAACTTGGGGTGACCACAGAGAAGTGGGAGCATCCATCCGAAGCACCGCAATGGAATTGTCCATGTTTTATCATTTGGTTTTTAAAAGATTTGCAGCTGTTAATTGGAAAGTGCGTGATACTTTCCTCTTATTTTCCAATTTCCTGAAAGTTTTGTTTCTGAGGGAAAAAGTCTCCAGGTACTTCACATTTCTTTCCAAATATATTTTGGTACCGATTGTTGTGCTTTATGGCTGGAAGAGAGTAACTTAGGTAGATACCAGAAACACCCAGATTTCTTTTTATCACGTAGGACAGTGTTTCTCAACCTCCGCCATTTTAAGAGGCATGGACTTCAACTCCCAGAATTCCCCAGCCAGCATAGAATTCTGGGAATTGAAGGCCACGCCTCTTTAAATGGCCGAGGTTGAAAAACACTGGCATAGGATGGTATAAAAATCAGACAGCGGGGCGGGGAAGGAGGAGTGAGACGCAAAAGGGTGGCTTGTTGTTGACTCCACAAAGTTTTAAGTTTAAGGGAAAGCGCAGATATATACATTAATGCATTCTCTTTGCTGCTGTGAATGTCTCAGGTGGTACCTTGTGTTGCCGTGGTAGGAAACGTTGCCCGAGGCCATTCGCAATGAAACGGTGATAACTACTGAAGTGTCATTTGTTCCTTATGATACACAATACCAAGAACAACAAAGTTAGAAATATATACCTTAATAAAAGAATCAAAGCCCAGGCTTAAAGAAATACATGCAGGAGTGTCCACAACAAATTTCCGAAAAAGTCTAACAGCCTTTTTGGAAAAAAGTCTTAACAGCCATGACTGAGTGATCAAAATGCCCATTTTTTTTTAAATGTGCACCAAAACATGAAGCGTTTTGATTCTGTGGCTACCATGTTGCTTTCTTTGATTATGGATTACAGATACCATGTTTGGTTTTTAAAAGTCATGCAGGATGAATTTCTGGCTTCTAAGCTGACTGCAGACTGCAAAGATGTTGGATTAGGCTTTCGGCCTTTTTTGGGGGGTGAGGTTAGCCTCTGATGCCCTGTGTGCCTCTGTTGCTTTGGGTCAAAACCACAGCTATTCCTACTAATGGCAACGTTGTTGTTCAGTTGCTAAGTTGTGTCCCTCTCTTGGCAACCCTATGGACCGTAGCACACCAGGTCCCCATGTCCTCTGCTAAGTCCCACTTATTGGCATCCTTATTATGATTATGATTATTCTGTTGCTTTGCATGTAGAGAGAGCTTTTGCGCTGGAGACAAATTCCTTGTGTGTCTAACCACACTTGGCCAATAAAGTATTCTATTCTATTTTGTCCAAATTCATGTTCGTTGTGTGGATGACACTGTCTAACCATCTCATCCTCTGCCCTCCTTCTGCCTTCCATCTTTTCCAACATCAGGGCATTTTCCAAGGAGTTCTCCAGCGGTGGGAGTCACATTTTGTTATTATCGGTTCGTTGCGCGTACATGCACTCGCATTGTACATGCGTGTGCCTGGTTTGTACGCACGCCTGCCTTCCGTGCATGCACTTTGCTCGTGCGTGCGCTTTCCGTGCATGCGCCTGGCCTCAAAAACATGTCTAAATAGGATGGCATAGAGCCGGGGCGGGTGGGCGACGATTTCCGCTACGGGTTCAGGAGAACCGATTCGAACCGGCTGAATACCACTTCTGGAGTTCTCTCTTCCCATTTGTTGACCAAAGTATTTGAGCTTCAGCTTCAGGATCTGTCCTTCTAAAAAAACAGTCAGGGTTGATTTCTTTTAAGATTGACAATGGTAATGATGATATGACAATGAATCACACAGAAGAAATCTGTTTCCTTGCTTTTGCTTCTTAGCAGATCTTCCGGGCACCACCCAAGCCGATAGGGTCCAGTTGGCAAGTCTGCAAATGATGCTATAATTTGTGTAAATTATCTAGTACAGATACATCTCAAACATTCTACACAATGTGCCTCTGAGTCAGTTTTTGACTTTTGCCGACTGCTTGAATTAGTTCCTGCACTTTTCTTGGCAAGGTTTTGTGGAAGTGGTTTGCTTTTGCCTACTTTTTCTTCCTAAAGCTGAGATTGTGACTGGCTCTGGGTCTAAGGTAAGACTAGAATTCACAGTCTCCTGATTTCTAGCCTGGTGCCTTAGCTGTTACACCAAGTTTACTTAATTTGCTTAATTTAATTTATTTAACATACATGTTTCCATCAAAATTCAGATTTTTCTTCCCCCCCCCAAGAACCAGCACAACTGCTGTTGTTTTGACTACCTGGCTGACTATAATGTGATTTGTTTGGTTTTTGTTAGCGTTTGTAAACTCTGGTTTGTGATTTTGCAGTATGTCCAAACCCAGTTCCTTTGGAGTTTATTGAATAAGCGTGCTTAACTAAAGTATGAATTAATGTGAAGTTCTACCCATGTTACTATCGCTTGGAGTCTGAATTTGTATTAATGCAATCCAAACAGTTGCAATTGTTTGGATCAGTTTGGATCAGTTTGCGTGTTTACTTTCAAGTTTGGGATGGGGTAACATTTGGAGATTCTTTTGTTAACAATCAGATATTCTTCACATCTCATATCCCAGGCTTTCCCAAAATTTCCTAAATCTAATCTAAAATTTTGCATTAAATCTTACGATTTTCAGTGCATCAGTTTTGGGTCTTGGATATACATTTTTGTTTTTGTTCTAAATGGCCAATGTTTTTTTAAAATTTGATTTATATGCCGCCCTTCTCCGGAGACTTAGGGCGGCTTACAAAGCATTAAGCAATAGCCTTCATACTTTTGTATATTTATACAAAGTCAGCTTATTGCCCCCACAATCTGAGTCCCCACAATCTGGGTTTTGATGGATTGACATGAATTTGGGAAATTCAGTCAAAGCAAAATAGTCAACAAGGTAAGGATAAAATCCTGCATTAACTAATCTGGACCTGAGCTCAGGCACTTCTATAATTTCAAGGCTCTGTTTGGTTTTTATCGCTTTTGTGTCGTTCTCCGAGGATGGAAATTGGCGTAGAAATGAATGAATCTTTTGTCCAGATTTTTGTAGCTTTCTGACTTTTGTAAATTCTGAACGGGTCAAATGGAAACCTCTGAAAGATTTATGCAACCTTGAGATTGCTTAGTTCTGGCAAAGAATTAACCTGAGTATAAGACTTTTGGGAAGATGGCTGACTACATTACACACCCGGAGAGAGATCTGTGAAGGATTTTTCCCTGGGGTGTAGCTCTTTTGCCTTTTAACTGAAGAGACTGACATCCTTTCAGTTTTTATGACCTACCCAGCCAGGGTGTGTCGAAGAATTTCCCCTTGGAACCCTCTGTCTTTTGTAAATTAGAATAGAATAGAATAACAGAGTTGGAAGGGACCTTGGAGGTCTTCTAGTCCAACCCCCTGCTTAGGCAGGAAACCCTACACCACTTCAGACAAATGGTTATCCAACATCTTCTTAAAAACTTCCAGTGTTGGAGCATTCACAACTTCTGGAGGCAAGTTGTTCCACTGATTGATTGTTCTCACTGTCAGGAAATTTCTCCTTAGTTCTAGGTTGCTTCTCTCCTTGTTTAGTTTCCACCCGTTGTTTCTTATCCTACCTTCAGGTGGTTTGGAGAATAGCTTGACTCCCTCCTTCTTTGTGGCAGTCCCTCAGATATTGGAACACTGCTATCATGTCACCCATAGTCAGTGGTGAAATCCAAATTCTTTTTACTACCGGTTCTGTGGGCATGGCATGGCTTGGTGGGTGTGGCAGGGAAAGATACTGCAAAATCTCCATTCCCACCCCACTCCAGGGGAAGAATACTGCAAAATCCCCTGAGATATTGGAACACTGCTATCATGTCTCCCCTAGTCCTTCTTTTCATTAAACTAGACATACTCAGTTCCTGCAACTGTTCTTCATATGATTTAGCCTCCAGTCCCCTCATCATCTTTGTTGCTTTTGTCTGAAATTCTAAAGGGGTCAAACATGGAAACCTCTTAATGATTTATGCAACCCTGAGATTGCTTAGTTCTGGCCAAGAATTAACGTGAGTATAACACCAATGCATGTTTGGATAAATATGGATGGCTAGCTCAAGACACTGTTGTGTTGCGGTTCTGATTTCGGCTTGTATCATTCCTAGTTTTGGTTTGAATCTTCTCTTCACAATGAGAGTCCCTGGAAAGGGGGGGGGGGGTTGAAGGCATATGACGAATACTGTGAAATACAGACAGGAAGTCTTCAACTTAATGACCACAATTGGGACTAGAGTTTCTGTGGCTAAGTGAGGCGCTTGTTAAGTGAGTCACAGGTCATTTTACAACTTTTTTTGTTGCTGCTGCAACAACTGTTAAGTGAATCACAAGGTTGTTAAGTGAATCTGCTTCCCACAAAGTCACAAACGGAGATCATGTGAGTTTGTCTTCTGATTTAGAGCCCTTGGCCGCCTCTCTAAATTCTCAGCAGCTGAGAATCTCATTCATACAAGAGTTGATGGAGCAATTGGGAGCCATGTCTATTTTGTTTAACTGGCAATGCTCAATTTCACTAAAATGAGCCTCCCTCTCCCTCTCCCTCCCTCTCCTCCCCCCCTCCCGTGACTTCCATCTGGAAAGGGTTAACATTCCCCTCATAATAATAATAATAATAATAATAATAATAATAATAATAATAATAAT
>WNWU01019695.1:0-12224 GCA_012654045.1 Ptyas mucosa
TCCATTCCATTCCATTCCATTCCATTCCATTCCATTCCATTCCATTCTATTCTATTCTATTCTATTCTATTCTATTCTATTCATAATAAAAACAGAGGGAAAAGGGGAAGGTCGAATCATTTGTCACCACCTGCAGAGGTTGCTGCTGTGAACTACATCGCAGGAAGGAGCCCGAGCTAAACTTAAATTTCATTTTATTTTTACATTACTGTATTTACATTAATCGATGACCATCGTTACAATTACCCCCATACGCTGAACATTTTTGCAATTCGGATCATGGGTGTGTGTGTGTGAACTCTTAGGAGGAAAGATTTTATTGGTAAGGGGCTGTGTCTGACCCTTCATTGATTCCCTTGGAAATGTTAAAAGGATATTTTTCTTTATCCATTAGCCTTGCCAATTTGGAAAGACAGATTCACGCCGAGCCTGACATATTCCTGTCCTTTTTCTCTCACAGCGATCGCTCAATCGGAGAAGCTTCTCTGAGAAGAGTACAATTATATCATGCCAATAGCTCTAGATCTCCCTGCATTAAAAGTCCATTTGAAAAACTGATATGCATCTGGCCAAAGGTCCCTAAAACTGGTCCTTCTCTGTATTGGATGTTTTGGTTCTCTGATCAAACAGATCTTCTAATTTTGAGTTAGGCTACCTGGTTCCCTCCAGATGCTACCAGCCAGTGGTTTCAGGGTGAAAAAAAAATGCCCATCTACAGCTTTGCCAAGTTTCAACCAATCTTGTAACTCCCTTTGCTAGGGCACTAATTTGCTTGGCAGCGCTTATTCAATGATGCTTTTTAGTGCCATGGCACCAATGGTCTCACCTGTTGGTTTTTGCAACTTGGCCAGGTTCTAAGAATAGAGAAGAGAGGAAGCCTTTTTAGACTAGCCTTGATGGAAATCTTCTAGTCCAACCCTCTGCCTAGGCAGGAAATCCTACACCACTTCAGACAAATGGTTATCCAACATCTTCTTCAATGTCGTCAATGACTACTTCAGCTTCTACTGCAATAATACATGAGCACACAATAGATACAAACTCAAGGTAAACCACTCCAAACTCGCTTGCAGAAAATACAACTTCAGCAACAGAGTGGTCAATGCCTGGAATGCACTACCTAAATCTGTGATTTCTTCTCCAAACCCCCAAAACTTTAACCTTAAACTGTCTACTGTTGACCTCACCCCATTCCTAAGAGGTCTGTAAGGGGCGTGCATATGTGCACCAGCGTGCCTACCGTCCCTGTCCTAATATTCCTTTTTACTTACTCTTTTCATGTATTCAAATTATGTTCATACTTTTACCTGTTATCTTATATATGCTTGACAAATACACTTACGATTATGATATAGATTTGAGTTTTCTACCCTCACTATCTAGTGGCTGAGTAGAAAATGAATTTCTGCAGAAATCTGTGAAACCGTTCTAAGACGTTTGTCACGAAGTCCAAATTTGCATGCCAAATTCAAGAAGGAAATGAACATTATTGTTCAAAATATTGCAGGCTTTTCAACTTCTGCAAGTGACGTCCACAGGGAAAAAGGATAGCGGCCTGGGTGCTGCACTCCACAAAGTAGTGAATGTGTTATCCACTTTATTTTATTTATTTATTGACTAAGAAAACTTGTATGGCTGCCCAACTCATTCGTGGTGACTCCCTGCTTCTGCCTTTGTGTATCTTCAGCAGACATTAGTTGCATTGGGTTGGGGTTTTTTTGGGGGGGTGGGGTTTGCAACTAGAATTTCTAGAAATATGAGGGAAAAATAATATTGGGAATTTTAGGAAGTTATCCACATTCATTTTTCAAAAAGCTCTCTGCTGTAGAATTCTGATCAATACTCAGTTCCATCTTTCATTGAACAAAAACCTTTGTCATTAAAAAAAAATTAAATTGGTGGGACCAACTATATTTAAAAAAACAAAACAAAAAAACCCTCCTCTTGGACTTTGAGAAGTTTATAAATCCAAAATAATTTAGCACCAGAATAATGGCAAGAAGATTGTTAAATGCTGTGGCTTCTGTAGATGTAGAAGCCAAAAATGACAGCTGTCTTTTCCTATCTAACTTGGCTTATTGCCCTTCACAAAAGGACCTCAGGTGTTTAGTGCACCCAGATGGAGACTGGCTAATTACTCTGTCTGGACTACCCAGCCAAGAGACGTTTGTGAGTCAGTGGTCAAAAGAATGTGGGGGGTGTGTGTGTGTGTGTTTTCAGACATCAGTAACTAAACCAGTAAGGAAGGGAGCCAGAAAATCAGGGAGGTTTATGTACACCAAGCTGGCAGGAATAGCCAACACTCCAGAAGATAGGCTTAAGATACAGAAGGATCTTGACAGACTTGAACATTGGGCGCTATCTAACAAAATGAAATTCAACAGTGAAAAAAGCAAGGTTCTACATTTAGGGAAGAAAAACAAAATGCACAGGTACTGTATATGAGGTACCTTGCTCAATAGTAGTAACTGTGAGAGGGATCTTGGAGTCCTAGTGGACAACCATTTAGATATGAGCCAGCGGTGGGGAAGTGTTTTTCTTTCTCACCTGTTGTTTTTTCTCACCTGGTGTTTTTCTTTCTCACCTGGCTCCAGATCCACTCTATGCGTCTGGGGAGGACTCCTAGAGAGGCTCTGGAGGCTGGGGACAGCAAAAAAGTCACTTCCTGTCCAACCAGAAGTTGGGAAACGGGCTGTTTCAGGCCTCCGGAGGACCTCCGAGAGGGTGGGGAAGGCTGTTTTCGTCCTCCCCAAATGCATAGAGAGGATCTGGAGCCAGGTGAGAAAGAAAAATAGGCCTACCGGGCCATTGTGTGCCAGGAGCGGGGGCGGGGGGAGAGGGGGGGGTCACGTGCGCATGCGCGGGGCACATAGAATTATGGGTGTGAGCCAGGGGTGAAATCTAAAATGTGTTACTACCGGTTCTGTGGGCGAGGCTTGGTGGGGAGGGGGTAATGTGACTGGGTGGGCGTGGCTATTTTTAAAAAAACTTTTAAAACCATTTTTTACATGTAAAACCATGTAAAAATGCTTTCAAAAGGCTCTGACGATCCCAGCTGAGTTGCCTGATCGGCAGGCAACTCAGCTGGGATCGTCAGAGCTTGGATCGCCAGAGCCACTTAAAAGAAAAAAAAGGCTCTGATGATCGCGCGGCTCAGCTGGGCATGGGGGGCGGGGGCAGGGATTTTTGCTACCGGTTCTCCGAACTGGCCGCCGCCATCGCTACCTACTCGCCCGAGCCGGTCCGAACCCAGAGCATTTCACCCCGGTGTGAGCACACATGCACGTGAACCTCCCCCACCCTCTCCTTCCTGACACGCGATGGCAAAAAGGTTAGCCATCATTGTTATAGACCGAAAATTAATCTAAGGCATAATCATAGCTCTGGGTTTTGGAGTGCCAGTAACTGTTTTCAGTAGCTGTTGGGCACCTGTTGGATCTTCTCTAGATGTTCCAAGTTAACGAAGCACAACCTTTGCTAGTAGTTAAATGTTGAAATACTTTGTTAGTGGCTGAATGTTAATAGTTGAGACTATCAAGCAATTCCAAGGTAAATAGATAATCTTGAGATTCCAGAATTATCCCAGAAGCAGGCAGTTGTCCAACTATTTTGATACTGATATAGAGGTCAACCTATTCTTCAAAGCACCTGAAGCAAGGTAAGAAATAATGGATGGAAGTTTAACAAAGAGAGCTCCAACCTAGAATTAAAGAGAAATGTTCTGTCAGTTTAGAACAAATAACCAGCGAAACCTGCCTCCAGAAGTTGTGGTTTCCCCATCACTGGAGATTTTTAAGAGGTTGGAAAGTCATTTGTCCAGAATGGTAGAGGATTTCCTGCTTGAGCAGAGGATTGGAGTAGAAGTCCTCCAAGGTTCCTTCCAGCTCTGTAATTTTGTAATTCTGATATCATGAAAATGCATTCATGAAATCATCAGTAGTTGGCAACAGAATTGATGCAAATCTTAAGGAATTGATTTCTTGAAACACTGGACTTCGGAAAAATGAAACTGAAGGATTCTTAGGTCCATCAAGAACGGCATCTCTGTTGGAAGCCTGGATTTGAATCT
This sequence comes from Ptyas mucosa, assembly GCA_012654045.1. NCBI lineage: Eukaryota > Metazoa > Chordata > Lepidosauria > Squamata > Colubridae > Ptyas > Ptyas mucosa. The sequence continues at coordinate 4,070 of WNWU01019695.1, forward strand.
CTGGATATTCAACTAGGTTTGCAGTACATATTTAACAGATTAACAGAGTTGGAAGGGACCTTATAGGTCATCTAGTCCAACCCCCCGCTCAAGCAGGAGACCATACACCATTTCTGACAAATTGCAGTCTGATTTCTTCTTGAACGCTTCCAGTGATGAAGCTCCCACAACTTCTGAAGGCCACTTCTGTTCCATGGGTTGATTGTTCTCACTGTCAGAAAGTTCCTCCTCATTTCTAGGTTGAATCTCTCCTTGGTCAGTTTCCATCCATTATTCCTTGTCTGACCTTCAGGTGCCTTGGAAAATAGCTTGACCCCCTCCTCTCTGTGGCAGCCCCTCAAATATTGGAAGACTGCTATCATGTCTCCCCTGGTCCTTCTCTTCACTAGACTAGCCATGCCCAGTTCCTGCAACCATTCTTCATATGTTTTAGCTTCCAGTCCCCTCATCATCCTGGTTGTTCTCCTCTGCACTTTTTCTAGAGTCTCAACATCTTTTTTATAGTGTGGTGACCAAAACTGGATGCAGTACTCTAGGTGTAGTCTTACTAAGGCTTTATAGAGTGGTATTAGTACCTCACTTGATCTTGATTGTATCCCTCTATTAATGCAATTTAGGATTGCATTGGCTTTTTTGGTTGCCACCGCACACTGCTGGCTCATATTTAGCTGGTCGTCCACTAAGACTCCCAAGATCCCTCTCACAGTACTAAATTGCCCACTTTTTAAATGTGGCATCTCAACTTTGAACACCTTCCTAGCAGGCAAGCCTCATAGGATCCACTCCCAATATCGCACACATACCTGATGCACTTAGAAGGACATTTTGTTCCCTTATTAAAACTGACTTAACAACAATATTTGAGCTTTAAGGGGAAAAATATGAGGGACACCGTCGCTGACAAATTTCATCAATCCTCCTGAGATACAATTAGTTTTCAGGCACTGTTAGAGAAGCAAACGACAATTGACCCATTCAGGTTGCCACTTTGCTAATCTGCTTTGTGCTGTTGTAGGACTTTGAAATCATCTGGGAGAATATGCAAATATTCACCAGTTTCTTAAGAAGCAAAATTTGCTCTCTTTTTTTTGCCTACAGAAAACAGTGCTATTATTAGCACTGAGTCCTCACTCTCAGGTCCATGAACCCAGATTCCAGTAGTGAAACGTTTGGCTCTGCCAATTTTATATATATATATATATATATATATATATATATATATATATATATATATATATATAAAGATTAGACTAAATGTTAATTGAAAAGTCATGCTTTCTGCTGTATCCTTTTGCCTCTTTTCTACTCATTAACCAATAGAGTTGACACAAGTGAAATCCTGGGATGTTTGGTGTTTTGCAGGAGAGAAGGAATTTTTTTTTTTTAATTGAAAAAGTTTTAACAATACAAATTTTTCCCCCTTTTTCCCCCCCCTCCCTAGCCACAGATTGTAGAATACATGTAAAAAGAATATATAAATCCTTCCCATCCCCACCCTAACCCTCCCCCTCCTCCCTCTTCCCTCCCCCCCTTGACTTCCATTATATGCAATATTAATATTCCCAAACAATATATATGTTATTCAAACTTCCATATCTTTTTTCTATATTTACTAACATACTAACATAGTCATCTCAGCTAAAAGCGATATAATATTTTCTAGTCTGATACTTATTCTGTACATACTCAATCCATAATTTCCATTCCTGTATATACTTCTCATGCGTCTGATCTTTTAAAAAAGCTGAAACCTTTGCCATTTCTGCAAATCCAGCCATCTTCTGGGTCCATTGATCAACCGTCGGTAAAACATCACTCTTCCAATGTTGGGCAATCAACAACCTAGCTGCTGTCACCATATACAAAATCAATTTAGTTTCACCCAGTGTAAAGTCTTTAACTATACCCAATAAAAAAAATTGCGGAGAAAATTGTATTTTTTTCTTTAAAACATTTTGCATAACCCACCAGATTTTTATCCAAAAAGCCCTCACTTTCCTGCAGGTCCACCAGATGTGATAATATGTAGCATCTAAACAATCACATCTCCAACATTTTGGCTGCACATTAGGGTACATGCAAGACAATTTCTTGGGGTAGGAGAGAAGGAATTTGATCAGTTGCCACTTTGTTCCCCACGCACGAGAATCTCTACAAGAAGCTAAAAGATATTGGACTAAAATCCACCCATGGTTGGAAAAAATGACAAAGAAACACACTGACTTTAAACCAGAGATATTTTTTATTAGGGATTTTACCAGAAATGTGTAACAAGGAATTGAGATATTTAATTGTGAATGTTTTAACAACGGCTAGAATTCTTTTTGCTAAAAATTGGAAAGGCGAGAAGATGCCTACTGATGATGAAGTTATTAAGAAAATTATGGACTGTGCTGAAATGAGTAAATTGACATTTGAAATTAGAGAACAGGAAGATAAACAATACTACTTGATTACTAGAGTACTGCATCAGGGGTGGGTTCTACTTACCTTTACTACCGGTTCGCATCGTGCTGGCACGCGCTCTTCTGCGTATGCGCAGATGACCTATGAAGACGTCCGAGTCAGTGGGTGGAGCCTCCCACCGGTTTTACTACCGGTTTTTGCGAACCGGTCTAAACCGGGGGCAACCCACCACTGTATTGCATCCAGTTTTGGTCACCACATTATAAAAGAGATGTTGAGACTCTAGAAAGAGTGCAGGGAAAAACAGGATGATTAGGGGACTGGAGGCTAAAACATACAAAGAACGGTTGCAGGAACTGGGCATGGCTAGTCTAGTGAAGAGAAGGACCAGGGGAGACATGATAGCAGTGTTATTTGAGGGGCTGCCACAGAGAGGAGGGGGGTCAAGCTATTCTCCAAAGCACCCGAAGGCCAGACAAGGAATAATGGATGGAAACTGATCAACGAGAGATTCAACCTAGAAATAAGGAGAATTTTTCCAACAGTGAGAACAATCAACCCATGGAACAGAAGTGGCCTTCAGAAGTTGTGGGAGCTTCATCACTGGAAGCTTTCAAGAAGAGTCTCCTGCTTGGGTGTGTGTGTGTGTGTGTGTGTGTGTGTGTGTGTGTGGGCTACATGACCTACAACGTCCCTTCCAACTCTGTTAATCTATTAATCTGATTTCCTTAACTGGGGCCATAAAATTGTGTCATAATGCAATTCACTTCACAACCAACTTGCTTAGCAAGGGTGGAAATTCTCGTCCGCATTGTGGTCGTAAGTCAAGGACCAACTATATTCTGACAGTGGAGGACACGGAGACAGGAAGCTGTGGTTCCCATTTATATTTCTGCCCTTTCCAAAGCTATCAGCAACAACACCCGAACCCCCCCTCCCCAAATGTTCATTAATTCAGAAGACCAGGAGAAAGAAGCAGACATATACAAAGACGCTGATATTCTTGCATTGCAACAGGCCTTCGTTCGTTGTGCTGGAGGCTTTGTTTTCATCTGCAATTAAAATTTTAATCGAGCCTAGATATATGGATGCCTTCTGCCAAATTTAGCTGGGAGCATAAGGATCTGGAGAGCTATGATTTTCTGCCAAATTCAGGCAAGGACCGGACAGGGTAAGTGAAACTCTCATTGGGAGTAGGGTAACAACCATTCCTAGGATTGACGTTTGAGTCAATCCTCATTGAACACAGAACATGGAATAACAGCGTGGGAAGGGACCTTGGAGGTCTTCTAGTCCAACCCCCTGCTCGAGCAAGAGATCCTATACCATTTCAGACGAAAGACTGTCCAATCTCTTTTTAAAAGCCTCCAGTGATGGAGCACCCACAACTTCTGAAGGCAAGGCGTTCCACTAGTTAATTGCATTCCCCTATTCTTTGATTTATTTTATTTTAATTTTATTTTATTTCTAATTTATATACCGCCCTTCTCCCTGAGGACTCAGGACGGTGTACAACCAAGATTTAAAAACATGTAATACAAACAATAAAAACAATTAAAATATATATAAATTATGGCTTCAATTTAAAAAATTTTAAACCCCTATAAACATTTAAAATATTTCTTAAGCCAGCCCGGCTTGTTTGAAAAAGTGGGTTTTAAGGGCACGGCAAAAGGCGCTGAGGTCTGGAATTCTCCTTATCTCTGGGGGCAGCTGATTCCAGAGGGTAGGTGCCCCCACAGAGAAGGCTCTCCCCCTGGGGATCACCAGCCTGCATTGTTTGGTTGATGGCACCCCGAGGAGGCCCTCTCTGTGGGAGCGCACGGGTCGGTGGGAGGTCGCTTGTGGCAGTAGGCGGTCTCGCAGATACCTAGGCCCTATGCCATGGAGCGCTTTAAAGGTGATAACCAACACCTTGAAGTGCACCCGGAAGACCACCGGGAGCCAGTGCAGCTCGTGCAGGAGTGGTGTTACATGGGAGCGCCACGTTGCTCCCATCACTACCCGCGCGGCTGCATTCTGGACCAGCTGGAGCCTCCGGGTGCTCCTCAAGGGGAGCCCCATGTAGAGAGCGTTGCAGTAGTCCAGGCAGGAAGTGACAAGGGCATGAGTGACTGCGCACAGGGAATCCCGATCAAGAAAGGGCCGCAACTGGCGAATCAGGCGAACCTGACAAAAAGTCCCCCTGGTCACAGCCATCAGATGATCCTCCAAGGACAGCTGTCTATCCAGGAGGACTCCCAGATTGTGAGCCCTTTCTGTGGGGGCCAAAGACTCACCCCCAATAGTCAGCGATGGAGTCAACTGACTATTGATCAAATCACCCGTGCTTTGTTTCAGTATCTAGATCTAGGGACAAACAGACCAGTTTGTTGAACCAGGTAGCTCAGTAGGTGATATAGATTTACTGGTATGGCTTGTACTAGCCTTCAGAAGTTGTGTTTGGCAAAGATGTTTAAAGATAAGCCAGCTAAATGTTAAAAGTGCCAACAGATCAGTGGTGGGTTTCAAATTCTTTTACTACCAGTTCTGTGGGCATGGTTTGGTGGGCGTGGCATGGCTTGGTGGGCGTGGCTTGGTGGGCATGGCTTGGTGGGCATGGCAGGGAAGGATACTGTAAAATCTCCATTCCCTCCCCAATCCAGGGGAAGGTTACTGCAAAATCCCCATTTTCTTCCAATCAGCTGGGACTTGGGAGGCAGAGAATAGATGGGGACGGGGCCAGTCAGAATTTTTACTACCGGTTCTCCGAATTACTCAAAATTTCCGCTACCGGTTCGCCAGAACTGGTCAGAACCTGCTGAAACCCATCCCTGCAACAGATGCCTGACTCTTATTATCGTATGCGGTGGACATGTGTAGAAGCAAAAATTATTGGACAAAAATACATACATGGCTGGAAAAGATGATAAAGCAACACACTGATTTAAAACGAGAAATATTTTTGTTGGGGATTCTACCTGAAACTTACAGTAAAGAGAACACACATTTAATTATCCATGTATTAACCGCAACTAGAATTGTATTTGCACATAATTGGAAAAGTGAAGAGATCCCTTTGGATGAGATTGTGATTAGGAAAATATTATAATGTGCAGAAATGAACAGATTAACGCTCGCAATTAAGGAGAAAGAACAAACTGAATATTATATGATACGGGAATTATTTTATCAATGGTTAGAGAATAATAATGTAAGTTGGAAATAAAAGGAGATTAAAGAAGAGTAGAAAATATGTTAAGATAGAGATGTAAACAATATGATAATTGTCATTATTAGGATTATTATGCATAATATTATTGTTATATTCTATTAGAAGATACGTTTAGAGGGGGAAAATGAATAAGTTTACTGTGTTCAATTGTTCATTATACTACAATTGGAAGATCAGAGAATTAATATCAATGTAATGAATGCTGTTGTAAATGTTGATGGTTATTACACAGAGATATTTGTATTCAGACGACACGCTGTTTAAAGGAAGATGGAATGTTTATATTTTTTTAAAAATAAAAACCTTCATAAAAAAAAGAAGAAGTTGTGGGTGCTTCATCACTGGAGGTTTTGAAGAAGAGACTGGACAGCCACATGTCTCACATTATATAGGGCAGTGATGGCTAACCTTTTTGCCGTCGCGTGCCAAAAGTGGAGGGAGCGGGGGGGGGGGTGTCACACACGCATGTACTCACACCAGTGGTGGGTTTCAAATTTTTTTACTACCGGTTCTGTGGGTGTGGCTTGGTGGGCATGGCATGGCTTGGTGGGCATGGCTTGGTGGGCATGGGGAAGGATACTGTAAAATCTACATTCCCACCCCACTCCAGGGGAAGGATACTGCAAAATCCCCATTTCCATCCCACTCCAGGGGAAAGATACTGCAGAATCCCCATTTCCTCCCGATCAGCTGGGACTCAGGAGGCAGATAATAGATGGGGACGGGGCCAGTCAGAACTACCGGTTCTCCGAACTACTCAAAATTTCCGCTACCAGTTCTCCAGAACTGGTCAGAACCTGCTGAAACCCACCTTTGGCCCACACCCATAATTCAATGCGCCCTGCCTCACAGCGCTTCCCTTGCTTTTGGCAGACAATGGCACAGTGGGCCCTGTAGGCCCATTTTTCGCCCTTCCCAGGCTCCAGAGGCTTTCTTGGAGCCTGGGGAAGGTGACAACGGCCTTCCCCACCACCCCCGGAGGCCTTCCGGAGGCTGGAAACAGTCTGTTTGCCGACTTCCGGTGAGCCCAAAAGGCCCGAAAATCAGCTGGCTGGCACACACATGTGTGTTGCAGCTGAGCTAGGGCAACACTCGTGTGCCCACCATTATGGCTCCGCGTGACACCTGTGGCACGCGTGCCATAGGTTCGCCATCATGGGTATAGGTCTTCTTCTTGAGCAGGGGGTTGGACTAGAAGACCTCCAAGGTCCCTTCCAGCTCTACTCTGATTGATTGATAGCTCAAGACTCTGGAACTGTTGGTATAAGCTACACTGCTCTGCCACCAAGAACCTGCCTCCTCGACTGACCAATATCATGAGAATCCAAGCAAATGTACTGCTTTCACTTCTCAGTGTGAATTAACCACTTCCTTGATACCAGCTGACTTCCAGCAACCCAACTTTCCGGCAATTTATAATTTAGGGTGCGTGAAAATGGGAATCTCCCCCTACTCTTCTGATTCAGAACTGCCCAGAGTTAGACAGCTATGCAAATTTTGTGGCAGGCCTGAGAGCTGATTTTGAGAATCTTGTCAAGCAACTGATTACCAACTGCGAAATGTATTCCTAGGTCCGGCATTTAGAGTAATATTGCTCAGCTTTGGCAACTTTAGGATGCGTGGACTTCAACTCCAGCTGGGGAATTCTGGGAGTTGATGTCCAGGCACCTTAGAGTTGCTAAGGTTGAGAAATAGAGGTAGTCCTCCGTTTACAACAGTTTGACCATTTGAAGTTACAACGGCACTGAAATAAAGTGACCGATGACCATTTTTCACACTTACGGCCACTGCAACTTCCCCATGGTCATGTGATCAAAAGTCAGAGGCTCGGCAAACTGACTCATATTTATGATGGTTGCAATGTTCCGGGGCCATGTGATCCATTTTCGCGACCTTCAATGGGGAAGCCAGATTCACTTAACAGCCATGTTAGTAACTTAACAATTCTAGTGATTCCCTTAACAGGTGTAGCAAAAATGGTTATAAAATGGGGCAAAGTATACCTAATAAATGCCTCGCTTACCAACAGAAATTTTGGGCTTAATTGTGGTTGTAGGTCGAGGACTACCTGTATTGATTTAAAGGCTTACTTGACCAATCCAAAAATGAACTATGAGATGAAATATTCATCAAGGTTCCCCAGAGATTTAAACAATGTTAATCCAGCTCTGCTAAGACATTGATGGAATACTGAAATAAATTATGGCAGAGTAACATTCGGAAATGAAAGGACAATTATTCCCTTTCTTTTCATTCGCCTCCCTTTTCCTTACCCACATCTCTGATTGTATACAGGTAGTCCTTGAGTTTTGACCACAATGGAGCCTTCCCATTACAGTTGTAAGCTGTGACTCTGGTAAATCAGGTCACCCATGTGACTGACCCTTATTTATGACATTTTTTGGAGTGATCCTTGAGCAAATGCTGCAACTCTTCAGTGAACCAATAGTTCGTTATGCACCAGTTTTGTCAAAAACGGGAATAGAATAGAATAGAATAGAATAGAATAGAATAGAATAGAATAGAATAGAATAG
>WNWU01019696.1:0-10514 GCA_012654045.1 Ptyas mucosa
TATCTATCTATCTATCTATCTATCTATCTATCTATCTATCTATCTATCTATCTTCTATCTCTACAGTTGGTGCAAAATAACAGTCAGTCAATTTCTCCGTTGCACAGCAAAAATGAAACTCCGGTGATGCATCATTCTGCAGACATATGCCAATATACGGTAAAAGGCACCAACCTTCAAACCACATTTAATCAGGACTTTTATGCTGCTTAGAACAGCCACTGTTTCTTTAGGGAGAGATTGATTAACCTCCTCCCTCCGTTTTTTAAAAAGGGCAGTAAGATGGACGAGGAGAGTTTCTTACAGCCTTGTTGGAGATGGGGTGGGTGGGTGGGGGGCAGGATTATGATCAGAATTGCTGGAACACTGCAGAGTATTAGGAGGCAGAGCAGAGGTGGGTTTCAGCAGGTTCTGACCAGTTCTGGAGACCGGGTAGCAGAAATTTTGAGTAGTTCGGAGAACCGATAGTAAAAATTCTGACTGGCCCCATTCCCATCTATTCTCTGCCTCCTGAGTCCCAGCTGATCGGGAGGAAATGGGGATTTTGCAGTAACCTTCCCCTGGAGTCGGGTGGGAATGGAGATTTTGCAGTATCCTTCCCCTGGAGTGGGATGGAAATGGGGATTTTGCAGTATCCTTCCCCTGGAGTGGGGTGGGAATGGAGATTTTACAGTATCCTTCCCCTGCCATGCCCACCAAGCCACGCCCACCAAGCCATGCCATGCCCAACCAAACCACACCCACAGAACCGATAGTAAAAAATTTTGAAACCCACCACTGAGGCAGACCCCCGCCCCAAGGAATATAAAAAAAAATGGTCCCAGAAAAAAAAATATTGGGAAAATAGATAGACAGTTCTTTGAGATTTAGGAAAAGCGATAGGGAACAGGTTTTTTTTTTTGAATATATTTATTTGTATCCCGCCTTTATTATTTTTACAATTACTCAAGGCAGCGAACATATCCAACATACCTTCCTCCTACTGTTTCCCCCATAACAACAACCCTGTGAGGTGAGTTTGGCAGAGAGTGAGTGACTGGCCTAAAATCACCCAGTTGCTTTCATGGCTAAGACAAAACTAGAACTCACAGCCTCCTGCTTTCTAGTCTAGCGCCTTAACCACTAGACTAAACTGGCTCCCTATATTACAGTAACATAGTACAGGAATCTGTGGTTTTATTTGCAGATTGCATTTTTAAAGGGTGCACAATTAAGGGCCAAACCTGGGGTGAAATGTAAAATTTGTTACTACCAGTTCTGTGGGCGTGGCTTGGTGGTGGTGGTGCAGTTATGTGACTGGGTGGGCATGGCCAACTTTTTTTTTTAAAACTTTTCAAAGCAATTTTTTTACCACCTCTTCGGCCAAGAGGTTGCAGAGAAAAATGCTTTGAAAAGCCTCTGATGATCCCAGCTGAGCCGCGCGATCATCAGGGGTTTTTTTTTTTTTTACTTTTAAAGGCATTTTTTCGTCGGAAGAGGTTGTAGAAAAAATGCTTTTAAAAGTTAAAAAAAAAAGCCTCTGATGAATGTGCGGCTCAGCCGGCGGGCGATGGGGGGGGGGGCAGGGATTTTTGCTGCTGGTTCTCCGAACCACCTGCCGCCATTACTACCGGATTGGGCAATCTGGTCCGAACTGGAAGAATTTCACCCCTGGGCCAAACTATCCTTGATTCATTTTTCTTGTTTTTTCATGCTTGCATCAATTTTTTTTTTTCCCGTGGAAGAAAAGGTCAAAAGACTCAGGCGGATGGTGTACTGATGCCATTGTCTCGCAGCAGAGGAAAATATGACTTTCCATGACATTGGAAATGCATTTGAAAAAGTGGCATTCGATGCCTGGAAACAATCCTAACCAAAGTGGAGCGCCTTACCTGTTCCTGGGTAGGCTCTGGATTAGTTATAATCTGAGATTTGCAGATTTACTGCTGTCCTTATCTGGGAGGAGGGGGAAAAAAAGCAATTTCCATTTCAGTCTAAGGCAGAGCTATTCAGCTTTGGCAGCTTTGAGATATATGGACTTCAACTCCCAGAATTCCATGGTGCTAAGGAATTCTGGGAGTTGGCTGGGGAATTCTGGAAGTTGAAGTGCACAGATCGTTTTCACTTTAAAAAAAAATTAAAGATTTTCTTCAATCGTTCATAAAAATAATTTAAAAAGGAGTTTACACATCTTAAAATGGGTAGGGTTAAGAAACCCTGTTCTAAGGGAACTGGGTTGATTCGCAGTTGCCTTTTCTGTCATGTATACTCTTTGCAAATTTAAACATATGTGGACTTCAACTCCCAGACTTCTCCAGTGAGTATGGATGGCTGTGGAAGTCTGGGAGTTGAAGTCCACTCATCTTAAAATGGCTTGAGGTTGAGCAACACTGCTGATTCTCAACTAAGTTTGCCGTTGAGCTTGGCTACCTGGGCGTGTGGTGTAGTATGTTGATTGTTGTTGGCAGCTCTTAGTACACCTAAGTTACTGTTTATGTTGACCTACACTTATATCTGTTTTTGTGGGATGTGTTTTGCCTTTTGTTTGTTTTGTATAGAAATCGCTGTGAGCTGCCCAGGGTCATGTATTTGAAGTGGTTGACGATATAAATTGATTGATTGAATGAATGAATAAATGAGTGAATGATTGAACGGAAGATCTTCTTTGGTGTCCTTCAAAGCCAATACAATGCAAAGGGAAGAAAAAATATGTACGACAGGATAATTAATATATAATATATGTGTGTGTATGTATGTATATATAGATATAGATTTATCGATCTCCAGATCTCTCTCCCTATCTATCTATCTATCTATCTGCTAATTAAGGCAGATTGTTGGGGGCAATATGCTGACTCTGTAAATCGCTTAGAGAGGGCTGTAAACTGGTATATAAATCTAATTGCTATTATTAATTGCTATCTACTGTATCTATCTATCTACTCTATCTGTCTGTCTGTCTGTCTGTCTTTCTGTCTGTCTATCTATCTATCTATCTATCTATCTATCTATCTATCTATCTATCTATCTATCTGATAATTAAGCCAGGGCTACCGGATCTGAACTACAAAATATGTTCATGTATATATCAGAGGTGATCCTCCTTTGAGAGCTGTATGCAACGAAATTTCATTTTAATGTATGCCGATTAGTGTACATTCAAAGTGACAATAAAGTTATTCTAATATGGAAGACCATGGGGTGATAGCAAAGATATATATTTTATAACTCCTTATTACTAGAGATTGTGTGGAATTTTGCTGGCTAGATCCGGTAGCCCTGTTCGAAGAAAACTTTATACAAATAGATAATTGCAACTTGGCTTGTTCCGTTAGGAGAAGACAGTTTAGTCAGGAGCAACCCAGGTGAGCTCCTTTACCTGATCTATCTCTAGAGGATTTACGGCTGATTGATCTATAAAGCATTTATGGCTGATTTGTCTATGCAGCATAACATGGACTCCTTCCCTGACATTCTGGTTCTCCGCATCTTAATGAGAGGAGGGCATAGATGTATATTTATACTTAAAACTCACAACTCCTGGAATGACAGCTTTGGAAACTAAGATTGCTTGAAGTCTGCGATGCTGAGGCATGAAAGTTGCGATATCACCAGAGACCTCTTCAAGAGAAGTGATTCATAACTTGCAAATTACTAGTTTATTTATAGCTCCGAACAGGTTTGTCATGTTCAAGGAGCCGCGGAAAGGGAGGAAGACTTTGATTCTAATCGGCTTGGTTGAGTTTGTGTTGTGGTGAGGGCAGGGGTGGGCTTCAAAAATTTTAGCAAGGGGTTCTCGGCCTGGTTGCTGGGTGGGCGTGGCCATGGTGGGCGTGGCCTAGTCGGCCTCCTGCACCACGGCGGGGGGTGTTTGCGTTTTTGCCCTCCCCGGGCTCCAGAGGCTTTCCTCGAGCCTCCGAGACGGTGAAAACGGCCTCCCCAGGCTCTGGAGGCCCTCTGGAGGCTGGAAATGGGCCCGTTTCTGACCTTCCCAAACTTCTGGTAGGACCGTTTTTCGCTCCCCCGAGCCTCCATGCATGCCCTGCATTTATTTGCATACAAAATGGGCCGTGTTGGGCATTGGTGGGTTTCAATTTTTTTTTACTACCAGTTCTGTGGGCGTGGCTTGGTGGGCGTGGCAGGGGAAGGATACTGTAAAATCTCCATTTCCTCCCGATCAGCTGGGACTTGGGAGGCAGAGAATAGGTGGGGACGGGTCCAGCCAGAATTTTTACTACCGGTTCTCCGAACTACTCAAAAATTCTGCTACAAAAAATTATCTGCTACAACGTCCTACCTGTCAGTGACTACTTCAGCTTCCACTGCAGTAATACACGAGCACACAATAGATACAAACTCAAGGTAAACCACTCCAAACTCGCTTGCAGAAAATACGACCTCAGTAACAGAGTGGTCAATGCCTGGAATGCCCTACCTGACTCTGTGGTTTCTTCCCCAAAACTTTAACCTTAGACTGTCTACTGTTGACCTCACTCCATTCCTAAGAGGTCTGTAAGGGGTGTGCATAAGCGCATCGAAGTGCCTACCATCCCTGTCCTACTGCCCCCATTTATTCGTACCCATTTCCTGTATTCATATCCATGTTTTATACTTATTCCTTCTATCTTGTACATGTTTGACAAACCAAAAAAATAAATAAAATAAATAAATTGTATGGCTTCCTATCTTGTGCCAATCCTCAGAGAAGACTACTTAAGATAGGACTAAATGAGAAAATGCAACCTAAGATTAAATAAAATTATATAGAGTCAGTTTGGTGTAGAGGTTAAGGCACCGGGCTAGAAACCCAGTGAGACTGGGTTCACAGAGCCTGTGAGTTTTAATCTTGCTTTAGGCGTGAAAGCTGGCTGGATGTCTTTGGCCCAATCACCAGGAGACTGGGAGTTCTAGTTCCACCGTAGGCAGGAAAGCTGGATGGACGGTTTTGGCTCAGTCGCTCTCTCTCAGCGCAGCCCACCTCATTGGGTGGTTGTTGTGGGGAATATAGGAGGAGGAAGAAGCATTATATATATGTTCACCACCTTAAGCTACGTATAAAGTAATAAAGGCGGGGGGGGGGGGAATCGAATATATATCAGATACCGGGCTCATATTACCATATGTGGTGGACATGTGTAGAAGCGAAAAGATATTGGACTAAAATCCACACTTGGTTGGAAAAAATGACAAAAAAACACATAGACTTTAAGCCAGAGATTTTTTTTTATTAGGGATTGTGCTGGAAACATACAATAGAGAAGTGAGATATTTGATTGTGAATGTTTTAACAGCTGCTAGAATTGTATTTGCGAAAAACTGGAAAAATGAGAAAATACCAACGCAAGATGAAATTATTAAGAAAACCATGGAATGTGCTGAAATGAGTAAATTGACAGTTGAAATTAGAGAACAAGAAGATAAACAACATTACAAGATATGGGATTTATTTTATCAGTGGGTTAGATAATAAAACATGGAAATGAAATATGAAATATGAATGTTATAAATATAATATTTGAAAATAAATTTCTTGAAGCAACAATGCAAGGGTTTAATGAATGATAAATGAGGATGTTGATTTGTTTGATAATATGAGAAATTAGATAATTAGTAAATTTTGAGCAGGAGGAGGATGCACAAAAGATTTGTAACCGACTGACACACTGTTTGTATTTGTAATGGATGATGGATTTGTTTTATGTTTTGTTTTAAAAAGTAAAAAAAAAATTCAAAAAAAAATCAAATAAATAAAATGGCAGCTGTGTGAATGAGTTTGAAAAGCATACGCTACAAAGAGAGGTCCTGAAACAAGAGCAGATAAGGAGGATATGTTTAAATTGCCGCAGCTTGTTTTCATCTCAGTCCTCTCTATGCAAATACGGAGTGTGTAGGAGAAAAACCACACAACTTGGGGTGACCACAGAGAAGTGGGAGCATCCATCCGAAGCACCGCAATGGAATTTCATCTGGCTTGTCCATGTTTTATCATTTGGTTTTTAAAAGATTTGCAGCTGTTAATTGGAAAGTGCGTGATACTTTCCTCTTATTTTCCAATTTCCTGAAAGTTTTGTTTCTGAGAGAAAAAGTCTCCAGGTACTTCACATTTCTTTCCAAATATATTTTGGTACCGATTGTTGCGCTTTATGGCTGGAAGAGAGTAACTTAGGTAGATACCAGAAACACCCAGATTTCTTTTTATCACATAGGACAGTGTTTCTCAACCTCCGCCATTTTAAGAGGCATGGACTTCAACTCCCAGAATTCCCCAGCCAGCATAGAATTCTGGGAATTGAAGTCCACGCCTCTTTAAATGGCCGAGGTTGAAAAACACTGGCATAGGATGATATAAAAATCAGACAGCGGGGCAGGGAAGGAGGAGTGAGACGCAAAAGGGTGGCTTGTTGTTGACTCCACAAAGTTTTAAGTTTAAGGGAAAGCGCAGATATGTACATTAATGCATTCTCTTTGCTGCTGTGAATGTCTCAGGTGGCACCTTGTGTTGCCGTGGTAGGAAACGTTGCCCGAGGCCATTCGCAATGAAACGGTGATAACTACTGAAGTGTCATTTGTTCCTTATGATACACAATACCAAGAACAACAAAGTTAGAAATATATACCTTAATAAAAGAATCAAAGCCCAGGCTTAAAGAAATACATGCAGGAGTGTCCACAACAAATTTCCGAAAAAGTCTAACAGCCTTTTTGGAAAAAAGTCTTAACAGCCATGACTGAGTGATCAAAATGAAGCGTTTTGATTCTGTGGCTACCATGTTGCTTTCTTTGATTATGGATTACAGATACCATGTTTGGTTTTTAAAAGTCATGCAGGATGAATTTCTGGCTTCTAAGCTGACTGCAGACTGCAAAGATGTTGGATTAGGCTTTCGGCCTTTTTTGGGGGGTGAGGTTAGCCTCTGATGCCCTGTGTGCCTCTGTTGCTTTGGGTCAAAACCACAGCTATTCCTACTAATGGCAACGTTGTTGTTCAGTTGCTAAGTTGTGTCCCTCTCTTGGCAACCCTATGGACCGTAGCACACCAGGTCCCCATGTCCTCTGCTAAGTCCCACTTATTGGCATCCTTATTATGATTATGATTATTCTGTTGCTTTGCATGTAGAGAGAGCTTTTGCGCTGGAGACAAATTCCTTGTGTGTCTAACCACACTTGGCCAATAAAGTATTCTATTCTATTTTGTCCAAATTCATGTTCGTTGTGTGGATGACACTGTCTAACCATCTCATCCTCTGCCCTCCTTCTGCCTTCCATCTTTTCCAACATCAGGGCATTTTCCAAGGAGTTCTCCAGCGGTGGGAGTCACATTTTGTTATTATCGGTTCGTTGCGCGTACATGCACTCGCATTGTACATGCGTGTGCCTGGTTTGTACGCACGCCTGCCTTCCGTGCATGCACTTTGCTCGTGCGTGCGCTTTCCGTGCATGCGCCTGGCCTCAAAAACATGTCTAAATAGGATGGCATAGAGCCGGGGCGGGTGGGCGACGATTTCCGCTACGGGTTCAGGAGAACCGATTCGAACCGGCTGAATACCACTTCTGGAGTTCTCTCTTCCCATTTGTTGACCAAAGTATTTAAGCTTCAGCTTCAGGATCTGTCCTTCTAAAAAAACAGTCAGGGTTGATTTCTTTTAAGATTGACAATGGTAATGATGATATGACAATGAATCACACAGAAGAAATCTGTTTCCTTGCTTTTGCTTCTTAGCAGATCTTCCGGGCACCACCCAAGCCGATAGGGTCCAGTTGGCAAGTCTGCAAATGATGCTATAATTTGTGTAAATTATCTAGTACAGATACATCTCAAACATTCTACACAATGTGCCTCTGAGTCAGTTTTTGACTTTTGCCGACTGCTTGAATTAGTTCCTGCACTTTTCTTGGCAAGGTTTTGTGGAAGTGGTTTGCTTTTGCCTACTTTTTCTTCCTAAAGCTGAGATTGTGACTGGCTCTGGGTCTAAGGTAAGACTAGAATTCACAGTCTCCTGATTTCTAGCCTGGTGCCTTAGCTGTTACACCAAGTTTACTTAATTTGCTTAATTTAATTTATTTAACATACATGTTTCCATCAAAATTCAGATTTTTCTTCCCCCCCCCAAGAACCAGCACAACTGCTGTTGTTTTGACTACCTGGCTGACTATAATGTGATTTGTTTGGTTTTTGTTAGCGTTTGTAAACTCTGGTTTGTGATTTTGCAGTATGTCCAAACCCAGTTCCTTTGGAGTTTATTGAATAAGCGTGCTTAACTAAAGTATGAATTAATGTGAAGTTCTACCCATGTTACTATCGCTTGGAGTCTGAATTTGTATTAATGCAATCCAAACAGTTGCAATTGTTTGGATCAGTTTGGATCAGTTTGCGTGTTTACTTTCAAGTTTGGGATGGGGTAACATTTGGAGATTCTTTTGTTAACAATCAGATATTCTTCACATCTCATATCCCAGGCTTTCCCAAAATTTCCTAAATCTAATCTAAAATTTTGCATTAAATCTTACGATTTTCAGTGCATCAGTTTTGGGTCTTGGATATACATTTTTGTTTTTGTTCTAAATGGCCAATGTTTTTTTAAAATTTGATTTATATGCCGCCCTTCTCCGGAGACTTAGGGCGGCTTACAAAGCATTAAGCAATAGCCTTCATACTTTTGTATATTTATACAAAGTCAGCTTATTGCCCCCACAATCTGAGTCCCCACAATCTGGGTTTTGATGGATTGACATGAATTTGGGAAATTCAGTCAAAGCAAAATAGTCAACAAGGTAAGGATAAAATCCTGCATTAACTAATCTGGACCTGAGCTCAGGCACTTCTATAATTTCAAGGCTCTGTTTGGTTTTTATCGCTTTTGTGTCGTTCTCCGAGGATGGAAATTGGCGTAGAAATGAATGAATCTTTTGTCCAGATTTTTGTAGCTTTCTGACTTTTGTAAATTCTGAACGGGTCAAATGGAAACCTCTGAAAGATTTATGCAACCTTGAGATTGCTTAGTTCTGGCAAAGAATTAACCTGAGTATAAGACTTTTGGGAAGATGGCTGACTACATTACACACCCGGAGAGAGATCTGTGAAGGATTTTTCCCTGGGGTGTAGCTCTTTTGCCTTTTAACTGAAGAGACTGACATCCTTTCAGTTTTTATGACCTACCCAGCCAGGGTGTGTCGAAGAATTTCCCCTTGGAACCCTCTGTCTTTTGTAAATTAGAATAGAATAGAATAACAGAGTTGGAAGGGACCTTGGAGGTCTTCTAGTCCAACCCCCTGCTTAGGCAGGAAACCCTACACCACTTCAGACAAATGGTTATCCAACATCTTCTTAAAAACTTCCAGTGTTGGAGCATTCACAACTTCTGGAGGCAAGTTGTTCCACTGATTGATTGTTCTCACTGTCAGGAAATTTCTCCTTAGTTCTAGGTTGCTTCTCTCCTTGTTTAGTTTCCACCCGTTGTTTCTTATCCTACCTTCAGGTGGTTTGGAGAATAGCTTGACTCCCTCCTTCTTTGTGGCAGTCCCTCAGATATTGGAACACTGCTATCATGTCACCCATAGTCAGTGGTGAAATCCAAATTCTTTTTACTACCGGTTCTGTGGGCATGGCATGGCTTGGTGGGTGTGGCAGGGAAAGATACTGCAAAATCTCCATTCCCACCCCACTCCAGGGGAAGAATACTGCAAAATCCCCTGAGATATTGGAACACTGCTATCATGTCTCCCCTAGTCCTTCTTTTCATTAAACTAGACATACTCAGTTCCTGCAACTGTTCTTCATATGATTTAGCCTCCAGTCCCCTCATCATCTTTGTTGCTTTTGTCTGAAATTCTAAAGGGGTCAAACATGGAAACCTCTTAATGATTTATGCAACCCTGAGATTGCTTAGTTCTGGCCAAGAATTAACGTGAGTATAACACCAATGCATGTTTGGATAAATATGGATGGCTAGCTCAAGACACTGTTGTGTTGCGGTTCTGATTTCGGCTTGTA
Source organism: Ptyas mucosa (assembly GCA_012654045.1). Classification (NCBI taxonomy): domain Eukaryota; kingdom Metazoa; phylum Chordata; class Lepidosauria; order Squamata; family Colubridae; genus Ptyas; species Ptyas mucosa. The sequence goes on from WNWU01019696.1 coordinate 9,971, forward strand.
TCATTCCTAGTTTTGGTTTGAATCTTCTCTTCACAATGAGAGTCCCTGGAAAGGGGGGGGGGGTTGAAGGCATATGACGAATACTGTGAAATACAGACAGGAAGTCTTCAACTTAATGACCACAATTGGGACTAGAGTTTCTGTGGCTAAGTGAGGCGCTTGTTAAGTGAGTCACAGGTCATTTTACAACTTTTTTTGTTGCTGCTGCAACAACTGTTAAGTGAATCACAAGGTTGTTAAGTGAATCTGCTTCCCACAAAGTCACAAACGGAGATCATGTGAGTTTGTCTTCTGATTTAGAGCCCTTGGCCGCCTCTCTAAATTCTCAGCAGCTGAGAATCTCATTCATACAAGAGTTGATGGAGCAATTGGGAGCCATGTCTATTTTGTTTAACTGGCAATGCTCAATTTCACTAAAATGAGCCTCCCTCTCCCTCTCCCTCCCTCTCCTCCCCCCCTCCCGTGACTTCCATCTGGAAAGGGTTAACATTCCCCTCATAATAATAATAATAATAATAATAATAATAATAATAATAATAATAAT
>WNWU01019699.1:2097-12418 GCA_012654045.1 Ptyas mucosa
TGGGTCAAAATAAAAATCCCAGAATAGAGCTGGTGTGGGTACAACTGCAGGTAATGTCACAGTTCCAACCAAAGGACAAGAAGAGATGGAGGAGAGCAGCAATCCAGAAGGCAAAAGAACTCGATATGTTTAGTCTAATGAAGAAAAGGCTTGGAGGTGACACGGAAACTGTCTTCCAATACTTGAATTGCTTTCATGGGGAGGAGGCATCGATTTATTCTCCATATTGTCCATGAGATCAGGACAGGAAGCAATGGGTGGAAGCTCATCAAAGGGAGACCCAACCTGGAAATAAGAAGGCTGCACAGAGAGAAGCAGAAAAATAGGGACCACCTTTGGTGGGAAAGTAACAGCATTCTGTGCGCCTTTGGCATTTAGTCATGCCGGCCACATGACCACAGAGACGTCTTCAAACAGCGCTGGCTCTTCGGCTTTGAGACGGAGATGAGCACCGCCCCCTAGAGTTGAGAACGACTAGCACATATGTGCAGGGGAACCTTTACCTTTTTTGTTAAATTTGATTTATATGCCGCCCTTCTCCGGAGACTCAGGGAGGCTTACAAATGCGTTAAGCAATAGCCTTCATACTTTTATATATATTTATACAAAGTCAGCTTATTGCCCCCACAACGTTTACCTTACCCCTTGAGGAGCACCCGGAGGCACCAACTGGTCCAGAATGCAGCCGCGCGGGTGATTGTGGGGGTAACATGGCGCTCCCATGTAACACCTCTCCTGCGCAAGCTGCGCTGGCTTCCGGTGGTCTTCTGGGTGCACTTCAAGGTATTGGTTCTCATCTTTAAAGCGCTCCATGGCTTAGGGCCTGGGTATTTACGAGACCACCTTCTGCCACCGATAACCTCCCACCGGCCAATACGCTCCCACAGAGAGGGTCTCCTCAGGATGCTGTCGGCCAAACAATGTCAACTGGCGGCCCCCAGGGGGAGAGCCTTCTCGGTGGGGGCACCCACTCTCTGGAATGAGTTACTCCCAGGGATACGACTGATCCCGGACCTCCGTACTTTCTGCTGGGCCCTGAAGACTTTCTTATTTCAGCAAGCCGGGCTGGCCTAAATTTTTTTTTAACTGATTAATTTTATGGGTAAGGGGTTTTAAATTGGGGAAGCCAAATTGATTTAATTATGTTTTAAATTATTTTAATTTTCATATTGTATGCATTTTAATCTTGGCTGTTCACCGCCCTGAGTCCTTCGGGAGAAGGGCGATATAAAAATTTAATAAATAATAAATAAATAAATAAAAAGTCTCCCCCAAAAGTCATTTTCTTAAGGTGCTCAATCTTGAGTATACCCCCAAAGACACCCCACCCCCAAGCCAGAAAGGCAACCTTGCTTCTGAACTAGAGAAAGGGAAGCTGCTGATACTTGATAATATTTTTGTAACTTAGATCCAGGAGCATATAGCCCATTTCACAAACCTCCTTCTCAAAAGTGTCCGCTTGTGATGTTTGGGAAATAGTTCCCACCTGATTCTCACCTGCATGCTATCCTCCCCCCCCCCCTCCCCACCTCAGCACAGTTGGGAAATAAAGTGACAGAAAAAGCTGGAAATAGAACATGGGTGCTGTGCTCAAATTCCCCTTCACTTCATTTTAATATATTTCCCCCTCTTTTGCTGATCTGTTCATCAAGATAACGATGAAGGGGAGTGCTTCCAGAAACCTAATTTCATTTCTTTAGAACATAGAATAATAGAGTGGAAAGGGACCGTAGTCATTTATTTAAGAAAATTTAGATGGCCGCCCACTCTGACTCTGGGCGGCATAAATAAATAAATAAAAAGTAGATAGATAGATAGATAGATAGATAGATAGATAGATAGATAGATGATAGATAGAAAGATGGATGGATAGATAGATAGATAGATAGATAGATAGATAGATAAATAGACAGACAGACACCCTGTTTCCCCGAAAATAAGACATCTCCTGATAATAAGCCTAAGCGGGCTTTTGAGTACATGCGCTAAAATAAGCCTCCCCTGAAAATAAGCCCTCCCCAAAAATATTTAAATGCAGAGCTGGAAATCAGGTAAGATGGCAAGAGGAGCCCCATCTTGCTCCACACGCCCCAAAATAATAAGACCTCCCCAAAAATAAGGCCAAACGCTTATTTCGGGGTTCAAAAAAAAATATAAGACAGGGTCTTATTTTTGGGAAAACATGATAGATAGCTAGTTAGCTAGCTAGCTAGCTAGCTAGATAAATAGATTATATTGATTGATTGATTGATTGATTGATTGGTTCAATTTATATGCCGCCCTTCTCCGGAGACTCAGGGCAGCTTACAATGTGTTAAGCAATAGCCTTCATACTTTTGTATATACCTGCTTAGTAGGGCTTTCGGCCCCCCCCTAAGCGGTGTTCTTTTTTATACAAAGTTGGCTTATTGCCCCCACAATCCGGGTCCTCATTTTACCTACCTCAAAAGGATGGAAGGCTGAATCAACCTTGAGCAGGGTGATATTCGAACTTGCAGTAATTGCAGGCAGCTGGTGCTAGTTAACAGCACTTTAGTCTGCTGTGCCACCAAGGCTCTTTACAAACAAATAAATAAAAGAACCCAATACGCAACAATAAAATAGCAATAGCACTTAGAGTTATATACTGCTTCATAGTGCTTTACAGGCCCTCTCTAAATGGTTTACAGAGGCAGCCTATTGCCCCCAACAATCTGGGTCCTCATTTGACCGATGTCGGAAGGATGGAAGGCTGAGTCAACCTTGAGCCAGTCAGGATCAAACTCCTGGCAATGAGCAGTGAGTTAGCTTACAATACCGCATTCTAACCACAAAAACAATAACTCCCACACTCTGATGACAGCAAGCAACTTGATGCTCAGCTTCCATCCCTCTCTGGGTTCCCCAGGCCTGTTTGCAAAACCAGGTCTTCAGAGCCTTGCGAAAGACAGTCATTGTAGGGGACCAATCTTATCTCTGCAGGGATAATGTTTCAGAGGGTGGGAGCTACCACAGAAAAGGCCCTTCTTCTGGGTCTTGCCAGATGTACCTCCTTAGGATAGGAGATATATAATATTCCCTGCTTCCTTGCTCTGGTAAGTCAGGTGGATATAACCAGGGCTAGCAGTGTGCAGTGGCAGCTAAAAAAGCCAATGCAATCCTAAATTGCATTAACAGAGGGATACAATCAAGATCAAGTGAGGTACTAATAGCACTCTATAAAGCCCTAGTAAGACCACACCTAGAGTACTGCATTCAGTTTTGGTCACCACACTATAAAAAAGATGTTGAGACTCTAGAAAAAGTGCAGAGGAGAGCAACCAGGATGATTAGGGGATTGTAGAGTAAAACATGAAGAACGGTTACAGGAACTGGGCATGGCTAGTCTAGTGAAGAGAAGGACCAGGGGAGACATGATTGCAGTGTTCCAATATTTGAGGGGCTGCCACAGAGAGGAGGGGGTCAAGCTGTTTTCCAAAGCACCTGAAAAAGCGCCAGAAAAGGAATAATGGATGGAAACTGACCAAGGAGAGATTCAACTTAGAAATGAGGAGGAACTTTCTGACAGTGAGAACAATCAACCAATGGAACAGAAGTTGCCTTCGGAAGTTGTGGGAGCTTCATCACTTGAGACTTTCAAGAAATGATTGGATTTCCATTTGTCAGAAATGGTATAGGGTCTCCTGCTTGAGCGGGGGGTTGGACTAGATGACCTATAAGGTCCTTTCCAACTCTGTTAATCTGTTAAATCTGTTAAAATCTGTTCTTCAGATAACCTGGTCTAAAGCCATGTAGAGCTTTAAAGGTGTCAACCAGCACCTTAAATTGTGTCTGGAAGCGAATTGAAGGAGCAGAGCAGAGCAGAGCAGAGCAGAGCAGAGCAGAGCAGAACAACACAACGGAGTAGGAAGGGACCTTGGAGGTCTTCCAGTCCAACCCCCTACTCAGGCAGGAGATCCTACACCACTTCAGACAAATGGCTATCCAGCATCTTCGTCACAACTGTTGGATCAGTTGGATCAGTCACAACTTCTGGAGGCAAGTTGTTCCACTGGTTAATTGTTCTAACTGTCAGGAAATTCCTTCCTTAGTTCTAAGTTGCTTATTTATTTATTTATTTATTTTATTAAATTTATATACCGCCCTTCTCCCCGAGGGGACTCAGGGCGGTGAACAGCCATAAATAAAAAACATATATACAAAATTTAAAAACCAAATAAAACCGAATTAAACGTTGGCCCCAATATTTAAAATCCCAATTTACAATATTAAAACCCCCAAATTAAAATATTACAATTTAAAATTTCTAAATTATTTTACAACAGAAGGGGAAAAGGGAAGAATTAGGCCAGGCCCGCCTGGTGGAACAGGAAAGTTTTTAACTCACGGCGGAAGGCACAAAGATCCGGGATCCTCCGTAACTCTGGGGGGAGCTCGTTCCAGATAGTGGGTGCCCCCACAGAGAAGGCTCTCCCCCTGGGGGCCGCCAGCCGACATTGTTTGGCCGACGGCACCCGGAGGAGCCCCTCTCTATGGGAACGTACCGGTCGGTGGGAGGCTATTGGTGGTAGTAGGCGGTCCCGTAAGTACCCGGGTCCTAAGCCATGGAGCGCTTTAAAGGTGGTAACCAACACCTTGAAGCGCACCCGGAAGACCACTGGGAGCCAGTGCAGCTCGCGCAGGAGAGGAGTAACATGGGAGCGCCATGTCGCTCCCATCACCACCCGCGCGGCCGCACTCTGCGCCAGTTGGAGCCTCCGGGTGCTCCTCAAGGGGAGCCCCATGTAGAGAGCATTACAATAGTCCAGGCGAGAGGTGACAAGGGCGTGAGTGACCGTGTGTAACGAGTCCCGATCCAGAAAGGGACGCAACTGGCGGATCAGGCGAACCTGATGAAAAATCCTCCCGGTCACGGCCGTCAAATGCTCCTCAAAAGACAGCCGCGAATCCAGGAGGACGCCCAAGTTGCGCACCCTCTCTGCCGGGGCCAATGATTCACCCCCGATAGTCAGCGATGGTACCAGCTGACTATATCGGGACGTCGGAAACCACAGCCACTCGGTCTTGGATGGGTTGAGTCTGAGCCTGTTCCTCCCCATCCAGATCCGCACGGCCTCCAGACACCGGGACATCACTTCAAGGGCATCGTTGGGGTGGTCTGGGGTGGAGATGTACAGCTGGGTGTCATCAGCGTACTGGTGATATCTCACCCCAAAACCACGGATGATCTCGCCCAGCGGCTTGGAGATCTTCTAGTCCAAACCCCTGATCATGATTTGGGAATTTTAAGATCTAAGGAAGAATGTAACAGGCTCAGGACGGTGGACTTGCAAGGAGAAGCACTGTGAAATATGGGATTTGTAGTGCACGAGCATTCAGATTGGGTGCTGCCTATCTGATTTAGTCTCAACCAATTTCACACTCTGATTAGACTGTGCAAGGTTTGAAAAAGATGACTGTTCGGTTTGCTTTCGTTATGAATCATTTCGGCAATATCACTATTCCTTTGTTTTGATATTCACCACAAAGCTATATTCTTCAGTATATTCATTTTGCACATTTTTTTTTCTAACTTGGTGCTTTTTTCCTCTTCTGTCTTTTCTTTGCCGGAGCTTGATATATGCTGATGCTAATATTAAAGTGTGCACAACAGTAAATGGAATAAGAAAACAAAAACATCCAGAAACTTCCAATGTATTTTATTTGGAAAAATATGTATTTGTGTCTGTGTGTGTCTGTGTATTCACAAGAGCAATCTGGAGAGTAAGAAAATCACAAATTTAGACTGAAACTGGATGAAGCTGAATTGGGAACCACAAACAACCCAGGAAACTTGAAATTAATATATTTGTCCATCCTTTTTTGACACCCATTCATTATGTATCGCAAATATTTTGTGATACATAAAAAAATAAACCAAACAGATTCTGCTCAGCCTGCGTATTGATTTGTTATAATCACAGAGTCGAAGAATTGAAACATGCCACTTAACCCTATCCAGTGGTGGGATTCAAATAATTTAACAACCGCTTCTCTGCCCTAAGGACCGGCTGGGTGGGCGTGGCCAAGAGGTGTGGCAGGCAGCGCTCTGCCTCCTGCACCCCCCTGGTAGCAAAAATGGGCAGCAGGGAGGGACACGCCGCACTCCTCCCCCCACCGTGCCCCATTTTGGGCCTAGTAGGCCTCCCTGCACTTACCTGGGAGCCAAAATGGGGTGTGTGGGGACTCCTGGAAGGGGCGGGGCAGGGCGGGGCGGGGTCAGTTAGCAATTTAATTACCAGTTCGTTCAAACCGGCTGAATCCCACCACTGCCTATAACCTTGCCTTCAGTTTTTCTCAACTGTAGTAATTTTAAGATATATGGACTCCAGAATTCCCACAATGGCCGGGGAATTCTGGGACTTGAAGTCCATATAACTTAAAGTTGTTACGGTTGGAAAACACGGCTTTCCTTGAACACCTCAAGCCCACCAGACCTTATCACCTCCTTTAGAAATTCATCCCCACAATCGAACGTACGCCCCTAAAGTTCTGTTATGCAAAGAGTTATCTGTTTGCTGTTGTGGTTCAGGCTGCACAAACACAAATCAGCGAACGCTGGCCTGCTTAAATATCACGGAACAATGAATTATGAATGTTAATGAATGGATCCTAAAAGAGCTGTCTGATCCTCTAGCAATAAAATTTGCATGAAGGAGGAGGCCGCTATTTCTTTGGGAATAAGTACTCTGAATTCAGGGGGATTTATCCAAGAGAAATGTGCAGTGGTTGCCAAATTATCTTTATGCGTGCTACCTCTGCTGTTCCCGCCCACTGAGTGGCGGCCCTGGGCGGCTTGTCGTATTTGGAAACCTGAAGGACAAGTTCCCACTCAAGTCAAAAGGAAACCTTAAATAGATTTTGCATTAATTTTGAATTCAAGCTTGGCATGCCAACTGTTCTAAGATTAGGTCTGTCCTCCCTCAGATCAGTCAAGTGTGCCAAACTCATTTTCTTTTCCTTCGGTAGAGTGCAGAGGAAAGGAACAGAAAAGGGTGGCCTTTCGTATTTGGAAGTAAGGCAGGAACTGGTGGAAGGGACACGGACACAAGATGTCCATCTGTTCTTCCTCCTTCCCGCTATGTTGGAATTCGCTGCCATCTTCTCTGAAAACTAAATGTTTCACTCAAGGCTGATTAAAGAACTATTATTTGGACCATAAGAAAAGCTGAGCACCAAAGAATTGAGGCCTTTGAACTATGGTGCTGGAGAAGACTCCTGCGAGTCCCTTGGACTGCAAGGCGATCCAACCGGCCAGTCCTAGAGGAGATCGACCTTGACTCAGGGATAAAATCCAGCAGGTTCTGACAGGTTCTGGAGAACCAGTAGCGGAAATTTTGAGTAGTTCGGAGAACCGGCAAATATCACCTCTGGCTAGCCCCAGAGTGAGGTGGGAATGGATATTTTGCAATAGCCTTCCCCTGGAGTGGGGTGGGAATGGAGATTTTGCAGTATCCTTCCCCTGCTATGCCCACCAAGCCACGCCTAACAAGCCACACTACACCACGCCTACCAAGCCATGCCCACAGAACTGGTAGTAAAAAAAAATTGGATTTCACCACTGCCCTGACTGCTCTTTAAAAGGCCAGATCCTGAAGATGAAACTCAAAGACTTTGGCCACCTAATGAGAAGGAAGGACTCACTGGAGAAGAGCCTCATGCTGGGAAAGATTGAGGGCAAAAGAAGAAGGGGACGACTGAGAACGAGGTGGCTGGATGGAGTCACTGAAGCAGTCGGTGTGAGCTTAAATGGACTCCAGAGGATGGTAGAGGACAGGAAGGCCTGGAGGAACGTTTTCCATGGGGTCGCGATGGGTTGGACACGATTTTGCAGCTAACAACAACAAAAGAACTATTTCTCTACATAAAGGGTAATTAAGCTATAGAAGATGCTGACATCCTTTGAGATGGTTATTGATCATTTAAATGACTTTTAAAGGAAGATCGTCCGTGAATCCATGGACGATCACTCTTACCGATAGCTAGTAGTTTTTATGGCTGTTTTCTATCTCTGGAATCACAGCTGGCATACAGGTAGTCCTCAACTTACAACAGTTCGTTTAGAGACCGTTCAAAGTTACAACGGCACTGAAAAAAGTGCCTTGTGTGGCCATTTTTCACACTTATGACTTTTGTGGTATCCCCGTGCTCAAAATTCAGACATTGTGGGTGCTCCATCATTGGAGGTTTTTAAGAAGAGATTGGGACAGCCATTGATCTGGAATGGTTTCAGGATCTCCTGCTTGAGCAGGGGGTTGGATTGGAAGACCTCCAAAGACCTCCAAAGTCCCTTCCAACCCTATTATTCCGTTCTGTTATTTTCATCTTTTTGAAAAGAACGGGGGACAAAGTCTTCTCCAGATCTGTAAATAGCTGGTGGTGAATTGCTAGAATTCACACTCCTTCCCTTTGGTCCTAAAGAGCAATGATAATCATCTAGCTTGAGAGCCAAACTAATCATCATCACCCTCCTGGGAGGACCAAGATTGTTGGGGGCAATATACTGACTCTGTAAACCGTTTAGAGAGGGCTGTAAAAGCACCATGAAGCAGTCTATAAGTCTTAAGTGCTATTGCTTCCAACTCTGTTATTCTGTTATTCTGTTATTCTGTTATTCTGTTATTCTGTTATTCTGTTATTCTGTTATTCTGTTATTCTGCTATTGCTATCCAATTTGGACTTTCTCCCTTCTTCTATGTTAATCACGAAACTGAAGGGAAGTGGGCAGGGTGGGCTTCAGATCCTTTAGCAACAGGTTTGCTGCCCCGTTGCTGGTTGGGCGTAACCATGGTGGGCGTGGCCTAGTTGGCCACCTGCACCACGGCGGGGGGTGTGTGTGTGTTGTTTTTCGCCCTCCCCAGACTCTGGAGGTTTTTCTCGAGCCTCCAGGAGGGTGAAAACTGCTTCCTCTGGGATCTGGAGGCCCTCTAGAGGCTGAAAACAGGCCCGTTTCTGGACTTCCAGAACCTATGGTAGGCCCATTTTTTGCCCTCCCAGACCCTCCATGCGACCCCTGCACTTACCTGGAATGATGAACGGGTTGCTTGGAGACTCCTGGGAAGGGAGGGGTGGGGCAGGAGGGCGGGGTGGGGTGGGAGGGGTGGGAGGGGCCAGCCAGGGGTGGCATTTCATGGTTTGCTGAACCCCAGCGATCCTTGGCTAGAGGTTCGCCCAAACCCTGCCGAACCCCCAGGAGCCCACCCCTGGAAGTGGGGCTGGTGGTTATGACAGCAATCTCTCATCTAGAAGAACATTATGCCTTACAAAGAGATCCTTTCACACGGACCAAGTCTCTCTGCAGAGGCCTTGCTTCCTTGCTTCCATTTTCTGAGGCAAAGCCTTGTCTATCCCAGCTCTTACCTTCACACAAAGTGCTATTTTGGGAGATCCTCTCAATTCTCTGCTGCAACTTTGCCATCGTTTAATGCAGGGGTGTCAAACTCGATTTCGTGGAGGGCCGCATCAGGGTTGTGTTTGACCTCGGGGGGCCGGGGTGGGCGTGGCCAGCTGGATATCATTCCTGGCGGGGGCGCCTGTAGCACGAGCGCTCTGCCAGAGGAAAAGGGGCTCCCGAGCTCCGTTTTTGGCTGGGACAGCCTCCTGCAACCCTCTGCCAGCAAAAACGCAGCTCGGGAGGGCCGCACACGGCCCTTGCAAGCTCTGTTTTCGCTGGCAGAGGCACCATGGGCCGATCCTTCGCTATTTCTAGGGCTCCCCTGTGGACCAGATTAAGTACCCCGTGAGCCGGATCTGGCCCCCCGGAGTCTTGAGTTTGACACCCCTGGTTTAATGGGAACCCCCAAAAACTCACATAGAGTATGGGAATTGCGTAAGCAATATATCTTTGCATTCATCTTGGTGTTTTGCTAATACACAGCTCGGTTTTGCTTCTTTTACCATAACAGGTGAATGAATGAAGGCTGTTCCAAGAACAGCCCACCCCCACCTCCCATCGCAATATCAAAACAATGCCCTGGGTTGATTTATGACTCTGAAAACAGGGTAGGTCGTAATGTCATGTTAACGTAGCAACTTGTAAGGTCAAGTCATTAGGAAAAAAAAATAGGTTTTGAAAGCTCCCAACTATAAGAATAATTTTCCTTGGAAGATTTTATTTTGTTGGGGGTGGGGGGTGGGGGGTGGGGAGAAAACCTTTCCCACCCGAAAGTCTGTCTCTTGGGTGTTTATTTGTGTTTCAACTCAAACTGCCAAGAGCAGAAATATACTGGGAACAAATCCTTGTGCCTGAGAGCTATTTTTTTTTTTTTAATTTTTTGCTTTCCAGAAGGATGTAGTTGCTGTT
>WNWU01019702.1:12497-31668 GCA_012654045.1 Ptyas mucosa
ATATGTTTTCTGAGGTTTTCGCGGGTATTTGTATGTAGGTCTTTGGTTATTCGAAACGTCGCCAAGACACTTCCAATTTTACTATATATATATATATATATATATATATATATATATATATATATATATATATATAATCTGTATTTTTTAAAAATCTGTGCCCATTGGTTGTACACGGCCCAGAATTGCCTTCCGTGAGAGAGGCGGCTGTAATAAATTTGATTAATAGATAAAATAAACATTAGGAAAAAACTCGACACTCTTATGACCGGGATGGCGAACCTTTTAGAGACCGTGTGCCCAAACTGCAACCCCAAAACCCTCTTATTTATCGCAAAGGGCCAGCAGGGCAATTTAACCTGAATGCTGAGGTTTTACTACCTAAAATAATGATAAACAAGGCAGAGTTCAGGTAACTTGTTCTAAGAAAAACGTGATAAATGCACTTTTATGCCCCTTCATTTTTTTCCTGCTTTTGAAATATTATGTTTAACATCATTATTTCTCTCTTTCCCTCCTTCTTTCTCTCTCCTTCCCTCCCTCTTTTCCCCCTCTCCTTCCCTCCCTTTCTCTTTCCCTCCCTTTCTCTCTTCCCCTCCCTCCCTCCTTCTTTCCCTTCTCCCTTTCCCTTTATCTCCCTCCCTCCCTTTCTCTTCCCCTCCCTTTCTCTCTTCCCCACCCACCTCCCTCTTCGCCTATCCCTTCCCCTCCCTCTTTGCCTCCCTCCTTCTCTTCCCCCCTCTTTCTCTTCCCCTCCCCCTTTGCCTCCCTCCCACTTCCCCTCCCTCTCTTCCCCTCTCACTCTTCCTTTCCCTCCCTTCTTCTTTTCCTCCCCCTCTCTTTCCCTCTCCTTCTCTCCCTCCCTTTCTCTTCCCCTCCCTCCCTCTTCCCCTCCCCTTCCCCCTCCCTTTCTCTCCCTCCCTCTCCCTCTTCCCCCTCCCCCTTTGCCTCTCTCCCTTTCTCTCTTCCCCTCCCTCTCTTCCCCTTCCTCTTCCCCTCCCTCTCTCTTCCCCTCCCCCTTCCCCTCCCTCCCTCTCTCTCTTCCCCTCTCTCTCTCTCTTTCCCTCCCTCCCTCCCCCCTGCAGGAGAGAGGTGATGGAGCTGGGCTGGGGTGAAGGTGAACATGCCCATAGAGTGGGCATCCCATAGGACGGCCACCACTGCTCTAAGAACCAACATCAGGTAGAATAGATAATATTATGAGTCTTCCAAGAGAGGAGATCTACCAGTTGCAAGTATTATTTATTAGTAGATCCCCTGGAGCAACGGGATGGGCTCGGTCGCCACCAAAAGCCCTTCCAAATTCAGCGAATTTAGCCCTTAATTTACGATGGTTCATTTAGTGACCGTTCAGAGTTACAACGGCACCGAAAAAAGCGATTTAGGAACACTAAATTTTTTCACACTTATGACCGTTGCAGCATCCGCAGGGTCACGTGGTTTTACATGCTTGACAACTGGTTCGTATTTATGACGGTCGCAGCATCCCCTTTTGAGACCTTCTGACTGGCAAAGTCCATGGGGAATCTGGATTTCACTTAACGACCGTCTTGCGGTGATTGATTTAACCACCGTGGCAAGAAAGGCCGTACAATGGGACAAAACTGACTTGACCAATGACTCCCTTAGCAACGTAAATTTGTTGCTTGGTTGTGGTCATAAGTCGAGGACCACCTGTATTTGCCCAACATCCGTGGAGGGGGGGGGTATCCCTCTGCGAGGGAGAAGGACTTTTAAAAGAATTTGAGAAATAAATAAAATAAAACAAAACTTCGAAGCATCCCATAATTGACAAAAGGCCTGTCGTTGACATGACACATTTAAATCGTGATTCATTCATCCCTTGACCCACAAAGAAATCGATTCGAGGGTCTTCACAATCACACCAAGCCACAATCTAACCCGCAATCTCCTTCAAGTATGACCGCTTAGCTGCAACCGTTTATGCACAATTAACCTGGTTACTGAATTAAGCCACATTTAAGCAGATAAATCCACCCTTGACCCCCAAAGGAAGACGCCCCACAAACAAACCCAGGTTGAAACCGACGGAGGTCAGCAGGTGGACACAAGTGCAGGCTTCTACTAACCCAGTTTAGTGCAAACCTGGCCAGATGTGTAGGGAGAAGACAAGGAGAGAGAACTTTAAATGGGGCAGCCTTGAGTTTTACATACACACAAACACTTGCAAACTGATTTTCTGTGCCATCCAGGGTTGGGTCAAGCTGTCCATTTGAAGGTTAAAAGTATCCAATATTTATTTTTTTTATATTTACATTTTATTATCTATTATTTTTATATTTCTATTATTTATAATATTGATTTGCTGAACCCCTTTAAAAACAAATGTTAACAATTCCAAAAATTACGCATGTTTGATTTAAGGGGGTCCCCAGCAGGTGCAAACAGCTGCCAACGCATCCATCCAATTCCCTAAATTTGCAGCTAGTCCTCGACTTACAATGGTTCATTTACTGACCGTTCAAAGTTACGACGGCACTGAAAAAAGCCGTTTTTCACACATATGACCATTGTGGCATCGACAATCATGGTCAGGGGATCAAAATTCGGACGTTTGGCAACTGGTTCCAGATTTACAACGGTTGCAGTGACCCCGGGATCACGTGATCCCCATTTGCGACCTTCCGACAAGGGGGAAGCCGGATTCACTTAACAACAGCATCACTGATGTGATTCCCTTAACAGCGGTGGCGAGAAAAGTCAGAAAACAGGGCAAAACTCTCCCTTAGCGACGGTCTCGCTTAGCGATATAAATTTTGGGCTGAATTGTGGTCATAAGCCGAGGACAACCTGTAGATCCTGGTCTGCTGACCGACATTTCCTAACCATTTTCTAACCACAATTCCCAGCTTGATGGATCTAAGATGAAACTGGTCAGTCTGGGGTTTGCTGTCCAGCTCCAAAGCCAGGGGTCAGAAAAGGCCGGATGGAGGGAAACCCCCTCCCTCCCTCCTTCCCAACGGCCTCTGCAATCCCCAAGGACCCCAGGTCAAGCTCCAGCCAGCGGGCTGTCTCTCATCTTGCGGGGGTCCCGTTTTGACTCACTCCTAATAGTGGCATCACTCAGTGACCGACTCCCCCCCCCAGCTGGGCCGGTCTGGGTCAGCCAGCTGGGCAAAACGTCACCCCACGGAGTGGCAGAGCCAGGCTGCTGAAGGATGACCCGGGTCGGGGGTCTTGAGGGTCATAGGAGCACTCTAGCAACCACAGAGTCAAAAGACGGGCTCTGGAGAGGCCACCATTGCTGGCCCATGCTGGTTTATCAAAGGTTTAGGAACCCAAAGGACACAAGACGGGATCTAGAACGGAGTTAACTATGCGGAACAGCTGGACGTCTGCTTTGAACCAATTACAGGTAGTCCTCGACGTACAACCACAACGGAGCCCCAAATTTGTGTTGCTAAGGGAGACGTCTGTGAAGTCACAACAATGGCAGTTGTTAAGTTAGTCACAAGGCTCTTCAGCGAACCTGGCTTCCCTCTCGACTTTGCTCGTCAAGAAGGTCGCAAAAGGGGAACACGTGACCCCGGGAGACGCTGCGACTGTCGTAAATGTGAGTCGGCGTCCAAATTTTGATTACTTGATGCTGCAGTGGTCATAAACGCGAAAAAAACCCCGATCCTTAGGCTGCTTTTTTTCAGTGCCGTTGCAACTTTGAACAGTCAGTACACGAATCATCGTACGTCAAGGACTTATCTGTGTAGGAGGGCGCAAAAGCAGCATCTCTGAGCACGCGCGGAGCGCACCGATCCGAATCAACAGCGAGCAAAAAAGTTAGCAAGAACAAGGTTGCACCAAAAGCCCCTTTGGCCCCTGCTTTTGCCCGAAGGGGGCTCCGAGCAGCCCAGCAGCCCCTTGGCCCCAAATACTCTGCCTGGGAGGCTTGGGGGTGGGGGGGAAGGACCGAGGCATGGGGGAGAGGAAGCTCTTTGTCTCCTCGTTTCCCCCCCAACAAGCCTTGGTGGGGAAAGTGACACGCAGCCGCCGGACGTTGCCAGAAGCAGCCTCCCGAGCCATCTGCTTGGCCAGACGCGGCTGCTGCCAGCCACAGAGACCCCGTCCTCCTCCTCCTCCTTGTGTGGATTGGGGACATGGGGGTGAGGGGCACCCGAAGAGCATCCGGCCGAAGGTGCCAGACTCCCAGCAGCCCCAACCTTTGGGGCATCCCTTTCCAGGCCTCCGTCCCGTGTCCCGTGTCCGCCCCACCCCCACCCCCCGCCGTGGGGGGCGGTGCCCTCCTCCTCCTCCTCCTCCTTTTTTCTCGTGCCCCGACTGCAGAGCTGAGAGCACCTGGCAGAGGGTCTTTGGGCAGCCCCTCCCGGCCCTGCCAGGACCTCGCCGCTGCCGCCTGGGCCTCTTTTGTCTGCAGCCCGGGACTTTTGCACTGGAGCAAGGGGAGGGGCTGGAGGACTGGGGGGGGGGGGGTGGGGGGGGAAGAGCCGGTTGAAAGCTCCATGGCAACCCCGGTGCAGCAGGACCCCGGGCGCTCCTAATTGGGACAATAATTGCCCCGTTAGCTGCATCCCCTGAGCCAGAGGCGGCCCAAGCGTGCCAGCTCTCTGCAGACACCACTCCGGACCGGGTCATGGGGTTCCCAGTTCCCGAGGACCGTGGAGGTGGGGGGAACCAGAGCAAGAGAACCCCCCTCCCCAAAGCGAGAAGAAGTCAAAGGGGCAGAGCTTAGCGTTGGCAGGGAAAGACGGTGCCGCCTGCCTCCATCTTCCCTGCCACCGCCGGTGCACCAAACCCAGAGATACAGCCAGCTGGGACGGACTGCAACGTCCATCATTCCCAGCCAAGGACCAAGGCAGTTGTTGTTTTTTTAAAGGAGGAAGCAATCGGGCAACTGGGGTAGAAAGGAAAGGGAGCTGCCCTTGGCAGGGGGAAGGAGGGGAATGCCAGGTGAGGCGGGGAAGGGGAGAGAAGCCAGGCACTCTAATCCCCCCTACCCAGCCCACCCCCCATCCCCCCAGGAGGAGGAAGGGCTTTACTGCAGGGGCTACCCAGAGGCCACCGGCAAGCTTGGGCATCTTTAAAAGGCAGCCGTCAGGAAGCGTGACCTTGGGGTCCCAACGGAGACTCCCTCCAGGCAGACCCGTATAAGCCCCCTCCCATCTCTCTCTCTCTCTTATTTATTTATTTATTTTTTGCAAAGGGTCCCTTAACCCAGGGAGTTGAGGAAGTGGATCTTCCCTTGGAGAAGGGGGTCCCATCGTCTGAACCCGGGGGGGGGGGGGGGAGAACGGGACAGGACTGGGAAGGGGGGTGGGAACGACTCCGTTAGTTACCTCCACAAATGTATTTCCGAAATTCTTGCAAATCCAGATATGGGGAGAGGGGAAGCCATGTGGGCAGCTGAAAAACTGGTCAGGTGGGTTTAGGAGCAAAAACAAAAAAAACAAAAAACCGGTGCAGATGGCAAGGCCAGCAGTGGGGCGGGTGTGGGGCGGGCAGGAGGGGGAGGTTGGGGAGGTAATTTCCTTCTTCATTTCTCTTTCTCTCTCTCCTCTCTTTCTCTCTCTCCTCTCTCTTTCTCTCTCCCTCTCTCTCCTTCCTCCTGACCAGCTGGCTTGCAAAAAAAAAAAGCCCACTGCAGTCTCCAGGAGCTAAGAAGGCCAGGTCACCCTCACCCCACACCCCACACAATCACACACACACACTCAGGGCCATCTCCAGATTCAGCAGTGCCTAGGAATCACCGGCTGGAAAACTCCCCCACTTTCCCAGGGGCACCAGGCAATCAAGGCTGAACAAACCAGATGGGTGTTTTCACATGACCTGAGTCACATCCCTCGCCCCGCCCCCGGGCCCTTGGGCAGCCCCCCCCCCCCCCCCCCCCCCCGGCCCCCCCCCCCCCGACCCCCCCCGCCCCCCCTCGGCCCCCCCCCCCCCCCCCCCGGGATTCAGGTGGTCGTGTGAACACAGTGCCAGAGCAACCTGGGTCAGACTTTGTGAAAAATGGAGAGCCTGGGTCTCTCTCTCTCTCTCTCTCTCTCTGTCGGCCCTCTGCCCCCCTTGGGATGCCCCCACAGCTGGCGGGTCCCTTGCACACGCAACACACATGCACACACACCCTCTTCAAGAGCCGGGTCGTGTCCTAAATAGGATGCCGGTGCAATTGTGCTGCTTGCACAATTGCCCAACAAGTGCTAGGAATGACACACTGGACTTCTTTGTCACTCTCAAGCTGGCACTTTCGGGGGGAATGCCCACCAAGCCGAAGAGAAAAAGGTTAACTCTGTGTGTGTGTGTGTGTGTGTGTGTGTACCCCACATCTGGTTTGCCCATCTGCAGAGCCTAAGTGGGAGCTACCCATCAGACTGAGTTCACCTTCTGCTTGAAAGCAACCCTGGCTGCGATGGGCACGCTGCCCCCCTCCCGCGCCCTCCCTCCCCCCCCCCCCCCCTTTGCAGGAAGCAACCACACTCAGCAAAACTCAGCACAAAAGGCTCGCAACCCTTCCCACCCGCCCCCCACCCCCCACCGGGATGGCAGCCAGCCAGCCGGGCCCCCCGGACCCATATGCCACTCCTGGACTGTGGCAGTGCCCTGCTTCCCGCCCTTGACAAGCCCCTCTCCAGAGCCCCCTCCCCAACAGCTGCGGGAAGCCTCGGCCCGGGTGGGGGGAGGAGGAGGAGGAGGAGGAAGCCGCCAGCCCCCCCCCACAGCTCCCTCCCTCCCCCTCCTCCCCCTCCCTCCGGCGCTGGCACAGCCACTTCGCTTCCGCGTGGAGGCTTCGCCCTGCCAACCAGCGGGCAGCGGCGGCGGCGCTTGGAGCGGGCTGGGTGGGGGCCTCCTTCCCGGCCGGAGAGAGGCAGGCGCAAGCGCGCGCACACGCGGCCGGAGCGCGCACCCCCCCCACACGCGCGTGCACGCACATGCACCCACACACTCTCTCTCTCTCTCTCTCTCTCACACACACACACACACACACACAAGTGCACTTTTCCGGCAAGGCCAGCTCCTCCGACCAATTGTCTGCCAAGCGCCCGATCTCCTGGGCAGATGGTGCAAAGGACGGGCGGGGATGGAGCAGCCGAGCCCGCCGCCCCCTCCCAGCCCGCCCGCCCGCCCGCCCGGGTGCCAAACCCCACCCTGGCACAGCCGGCTGGAGGAGGAGGGGGGCGGGGGCGGGGGCGGGGGCAGGCCCGGGCGGGGGGGGAAAGACTGGGCCAGGAGGAGACCCCCCCTTCCCCCTCCCCGCAAGAAAGTTGACCCGGCCGGCCGGCCGGGCGGGAGGGAACAATGACGCCGCTGCTTGGGCCGGCGACTCCTGCCCGGAGGAGCGGGGGAGGGAGGGAGGGAGGGAGGGGCGGCCCGGCCGGCTCTGCTGGGCTCAGCCAGGCTCGGAGGGGTGTGGAGGCGGCTGGGAGGCGGCGCGGCGTCCCCCGGGCAGCCGAGGAACAATGAGCTGCTGCTCCCTGCGGGCGCTCCGCCGGCTCCGCTGCCAGCAGGGACGGGCCGGGGAAAGGCGAGCCCCGGGACGGCGCCGACCTGCAACCTGCGCCCGGCCGGTGCGCCCCGGAGGAGGGGAAGGAGGAGGAGGAGCGCTGCCCTTGGCCGCCACGGGCTCGGGCCGGGGGAGGGGGGGCGGCCGGGGGGGGGGGCGCCCCCCCCCCCCCCCCCCCCTCCCCCCTCCCCCAGGGGCGCGGAGCCGGGAGGCGAGGGGGCCGCTCAGCCCCGCAGGACAAGCCGAAGCCGGGCTCCTGCAACGTCCCGGGCCGGGGGCAATATTGGGGGAGGGGAGGCCAGCGGGGATGTCTGGGAGAAACCCCTCCGGGCAGAGCAGCCGCCCGCCCCTCCCCCTCCTCAGCTCTAGGCAACGGGACGGGGGGATGAGCTGGGGGGGGCAGAGTCACCTCTCCGGGACAGGCGGGGCTTTGCCCTCTGCTCGCTGCGCCCCCCACCACCCGCCACCCCTCCCCCTCCGCCCTCCCCCCTCCCTAGAAGCGGCCAGCGGGACCCCCTCCTGCCCGGTGCAAAGCCCCCAGCCCCTCCCTCCCCCTCCCCCTCCCCAGATCCTAGCCCGGACAGCCCCCGCGGGCATCCCCGCCCCGCCTCTCCCCCCGGGGCACTGCGGGACCCACGCCCAGCCCAGCCCGCCCCGCCCGTCCCGCGCCCCGCACTCACCGTCCCCGTCTTGACCGGCACGTAGACGACCACCCCGGGTCCCATCTTGGCGGGGGGCGGCTCGCGGGTGCCGTTGCCCAGGCGGAAGCCCTTGGAGCGCACCCAGAATTGGAACTTGCCTTTCTCCCCTCCGCCTCCGCCGCCGCCGCCGCCTCCGTTGCCGCCGCCGCCGCCGCCCCCCTGCAAGACCTCGGCGATGCGCTGGTACTTGCTCCGGGTCACCGTCTTGGTCTTGGCCGAGTCGCCGTAGGTGCGCAGGCACCAGTCCCGGAACTGCCGGCCCAGCTCGCTGTCCCCGGGGCGGTTCCCGCCGGCCGACCGCAGCAGCGGCGCAGGAGGCGGCGGAGGCGGCGGCGGCTTGGGCATGGCGGGCGAGCCGAGGGAGTCCTCCTGTCCCGGCCGGAGCGAGCGAGCGAGCGAGCGAGCGCTGCTGCGCCCTGCCTGGCGCGGCGGAGGCGGGCAGGAGGAGGAGGAGGAGGAGTCCGGCTGGCGCGGCGGGACCAGGCGAGGCTATCCGGGCAGCGGCGCTCGGGGACGGTCCGGGGGCTGCGCTCCGCCGGCTGGGCTGCTCCCTCCTCTCGCCGGGGCCGCCGCTGCCGCTGCTGTGCTCGCCGCCCGCCCGCCCGCCTCCTCCGCCCCCTCGCCTCGGGATCCCACCTGTTAGAGCCGCGCCGCGCCTCCCTGCCTGGCTCGGCTCGCCCGGGGCGCAGCGCGCAAGGACGGTCGGCCGGCGTTGGGGGCCCGTCCTCCTCCTCCTCCTCCTCTCCTCCTCCAGGGACGGGGCGGGGCGGCCGGCCGAGGGGCGGAGGGGCGGGCGGCCGAGCAACAGCAGCCGCAGCAGCAGCCGAGCCGGCCTGGGACAGTGCGCGCCGGTCCTGGGAGCCTCCGCCGGGAGACGGTCTGGGAGCGCGCCCCGCCGCCGCCGCCGCCGCCTCTTGCAAGCAGGAGCGCTGACAAAGCGCTGCGGCGGGACCTTCCGAGCCTCCCTGCCCTTCCTTCGCAGCCGGGCCGGCCAAGCCTTGCGAGGGGCGGCCCGCTCTCTCTGCGTCCCGACGGGACAGCCGCTTGGCCGGACCGGGGCTCCGCTCGCCTCGCCTCGCCTCGCCTCGCCTGCCGACCCGGAGGCTGCCTCTGCCGGCTCCTCCCGCCTGGAAGCTTCTGGCTGGGAAGCGGCGCCGAGGCTCCCCCGGGCCGAGCCAAAAGCCACGTGCGGAGCGCAGCTCGGCCGGCCTCGCCCCGCAGCCCCGAGTCCCTTCGGCCCGCCCCGGGCAGAGCTTAGCAGGAGGAAGCCGGGAAAGAAAGAGGCTGCTCGGAAGCTCCGGCGGCGCTTCCGTCCCGGCCCGGGCAAGAGCTTCGCTGCTCTGCTTTTCCTGCCGGCCGGGGAAGATGGGGCGTGTAGTCCGGCTCTCCCGAAGAAGACAGGCGTCGCGGGGCTGGGGAGCATGGGTGGTGGTGTCCGCCTCCAAGGAAGACCCACGTGCCTGGGGAAAGAAAGATGCCCCGCGTGGCCTCGGGTCCCTTTTCCCCTGCTGGCAGGGGATGATGGGCCTTGTTTGCAATTGGGACCTTTTGCTAATGAACCTCCCCCGTAAGGGCAATCCTGGAGGGGTCCCTCTAGGGTGGGGACTGAGTCCTCGGCCCTCCCCTCTGCGCCCAGAAAAAGATACACCATGCAAGTTTTTTGAGAATTTTGCAATCCCTGATCTAGGTTAGCAATTCGCAGCCCACCTGCAAAGCCTCCCTAGTCCAGCCTTCTCTATCTGGGCCTGGCTCTACCGAGGCAGCCAAACTACCAGAGCGGCTGGGCTTTGCCCTGCCCCAGCTCCCGTCCCCTTCCTTGTAAAGCAGGAAAGGCCACGCGGCTTCTGGCTGAAACTGGCTGCCTTGCTCCAGATTGCCCCGGGCACCTGGGACTGTCATGCCGACAACGGAGGGGGTTCCTGCAAGGAAGGGAGAACTAGCAGTCCAGGGCAGGGAGGTTTTCCGTCCCCTGGGTGCCCTGGGGCCCTTCACACAAGGCACCAGGCCAGGGTCACTCGTCAAGAGCCCTGCGGACATGTTCAGACCATGTGCTAAACTGGCGTTCAGCTCGCACGGGCTTTCCAGAGTCGGGCATCTTCACGTAAAACTGACCAATTTATGCTTCAAATATAACATGCGAATTGTTAATAAAAACACCGGGGTTGGTAATGTGTTGTGTGAATATATATTATTTATTCGATTTCTGTTATTTCCTTTGTGGTGGGGCAAAGGATTATAACACCTTGATGTTCACACCTTAATGTAAAGAAAAAAAAACACCACCCAGAATTCAAGCATGCACGCACCCAATAAATAATCTACATATCCGTCAGGCCTCTTATTGGAGAAAAGGTACAAAAAAAAAAAGCAGGCATGGAATAGATGAAGTCCTCGACTTACGACCACCGTTGAGCCCAAAGTTTATGTTGCTGAAAAATTCATCAACTGAGCTTTGCCCCCGTTTTAAGACTTCGTGTGCCACGTTTGTTAATCGCTGGAGTTGTTAAGTTAGTCAGACGGTCGTTAAGTGGCTTCCCCATACTGGTCAGGTGGTCACAAAAGGGGATCCTGTGACCTCGGGACATTGCAACCGTCATAAATGTGAGTCTGTTGTCAAGCACCCGAATCACGTGACCGTGGGGACGGTGCCAACAGTCATAAGTGTGAAAAATGGTCACAAGTCTTTTTTTCCAGTGCCGTTCTAACTTCAAACGGCCGCTAAGCAAGCTGTTGTAAGTTGAGGACTATATAGGACGGTGATGGTGAACCTGTGGCACGTGGCGCCATATTGATGGGCACACGAGCATTGCGCTAGCTCAGCTCCAGCACGCATGCGTGCGCTGGCCAGCTGATTTTTGGGCCTTCTGGGCCCAACAGAACATGGGGTTTGCGCATGCATGCATGGGGGGGAGCAGGGCACATAGAATTATGGGTGTGGGCACACACGTGTGCAACTACCCCACACTCCCCAGCTTTTGGCACGCGATGGCAAAAAGGTTAGCCATCATTGATATAGGAGAAAGTAACATGGTTTTTTTCTGGCCTTTTTCTTCAGGGTCCCCCTCCAGTCAAATGCCACACTGCCCTGCACTTGGTACACCTGCCAAAGTGTGCAAATCTATCACAAGCAGGCTTGGTTTCTTTAACCAGGACACGAGATTGCTGGTTCACACAACGCATCTAATTCTGATCATCCGGAAGTACAGGTAGCTTTCCACTTAAAAGGGTTCACAAATGTGAACCCTTGCCAAGCAAGACGGTTGTTAAATGAATCGTACCCGACCTTTTGTGCTGTGGTTGTTAAGTGAATCTTTTTATTTACTCAAAAGTAAAAGTTTGCGTGGAAACAAGCCAACCCCCTTACTCTCTCTGCCGATGGGTCATTCCAACTCCCAGAATTCTCTAGCTAGCCATGCTGGGGAATTCTGGGAGTTGAAGTCCACCTGTTTCCAAGCTGACAACGTTAATAGAAATAGAAATGGAATGGAATATAGAATAAAATAGGATAGGATAGAAAATAGAATAGAACAGAACAGAGCTGGAAGGGACCTTGGAGGTCTTCCAGTCCAGCCCCTTGCTCAAGCAGGAGAACCTTTAATATTTCAGAATAATTTCAGTTTTATTTTAGTTTTATTTTAATTAGATAGGGGCCAAATTATTTAATATTATTTAAATTGTTTTAAAATTTTATATTTGTGTGTTTTATGCTGGCTGTACACCACCCTGAGTCCCTTCGGGAGAAGGGCAGTATATAAATTAAATTAATAATACTAATACTAATAATGATACTAATAATAATACTAATAATAATAATAATATTTCAATTAAGAAACACCAGGTTAGGTTCAGACATTAGGCGAAACCTGGGTTTGGGGTTCTCACAGGATTCCAAGGGGACACCGTGGTCAATGGTTCCAACCCCCATTGTGAGATCTAAAAGATCTGGAGAGATTGTACGGCACTGATGATAATCTACTAGACTAGAGTAATGTTTCTCAGGCTCTGGGACTTTAAGATGGCTGGACTTCAACTCCCATTATTCCCCAGCCAGCTTGTAGTCCACCCATTGTTAAAAGTCCCAGATGTTGCACTAGTTCACAACAGCACTAGAACAACCCAGGCTGTTGATGCCCCGTGTCCAGATTTTAACCCTGTGGGAAGGAGCTCCAGACACAGGTAGTCCTCAACTTACAACAGTACGTTTAGTGACCGTTCAAAGTTACAACGGCACTGAACAAGGTGACTTATGACCGTTTTTCATAGTTATGACCATTGCCGCCTCCCCATCATTGTGTGATCAAAACTCAGAAGCTTGACCACAGACTCATATTTTTGACAGTTGTGGCATCCCGGTGTGTGTGTGTGTGTGTGTGTGTGTGTGTCGTGATCGCCTTTTGTGACCGTCTGACAAGCAAAAGTCAAACGGGAAGCCCGATTCACTTAACGACCGAGTTACGAACTTATCTACTGCAGGGATTCACTTAACAATGTTGGCATGAAGACAGGAACAAATGTCTCAGTGAACCACAGACATTTGCGGCTCGATTGGGGTCCTAAGTCGAGGACTACCTGTACTGCATAGGACGCTGCCTTGATAGCCCCACAGCCTTCCTCCAAAATGTAGGCTTGGAGACCAGGGGGTGGGGTGGGGTGACCCACATGGTCGTATTGGTTGTGGTCTCATCAGGAAGAGGCGGCCATGAGGTCTTTCAAGGCACAGCGCCCCCATCTTCCAGCAAGATTACAGATTAGCAGAGTTGGAAGGGACCTTATAGGTCATCTAGTCCAACCCCCCCACTCAAGCAGGAGACCCTACTCCATTTCTGATAGATGGCAGTTCGGTTTCTTCTTGAAAGCCTCCAGCAATGAAGCTCCCACAACTTCTGAAGGCAACTTCCATTCCATCGGTTGATTGTTCTCACTGTCAGGAAATTTCTCCTTATTTCCAGATTGAATCTCTCCTTGTTCCATTTCCATCCATTGTTTCATGTCTGGCCTTCAGGTGCCTTGGAAAACAGCTTGACCTCCTTCCTCCTCTCTGGGGCAGCCCCTCAAATGTTGGAAGACTGCTATCATGTCTTCTTTAGTCCTCCTTTTCATTAAACTAACAGAATAGAATAACAGAGTTGGAAGGGATCTTGGAGGTCTTCTAGTCCAACCCCACTGCTCAAGCAAGAGATCCTATACCATTTCAGATAAATGGCTATCCAATCTCTTCTTGAAAGCTTCCAGTGTTGGAGCACCCATAACTTCTGGAGGCAAGCTGTTCCACTGGTTAATTGTTCTAATTTTCAGGAAATTCCTCCTCAATTCTAGGTTGCTTCTCTCCTTGATTAGTTTCCATGTGTTGCTTCTTATCCTGCCTTCAGGTGCTTTAGAGAATAATTTGACCCCCTCCTCTCTGTGGCAGCCCCTCAAATATTGGAAGGCTGCTTTCATGTCACCCCTAGTCCTTCTCTTCACTAGACTAGCCAGGCCCAGTTCCTGCAACCGTTTATCGTATGTTTTAGTCTCCAGTCTAAAACAATGTACCCTCCAGAATTGAACCCCTATCTTCTCACAGCTGCCCTCCAGATCAGAAGGGCACCGTTCCAGCTCACAGATGATCCAGCTTCTTCTCCAGAGAGCCCCCCCCCCATGTCCTTGCAGCCCACGAAATGAAACCCAATCCCAGAAACCTTGAGGAGATGTTCCACTCCTGCTCCCCAGGTGGGCCCAAGGCCAGAGGGAAAAAACTTGATTTTATCTGCAAAATGTTTAGTCAACATCATCACCCGGGGGCCGGCAGGGAGGTTGTCTCCTCCACTTCTCCCCAAGGAAGGGCTCCGAATTAGGACACCAGGTGTTCTTCCACCGAAGGAGAAGGTGCCTCACGGAACCCTGAGTTTCCTCCATCAGAGTTGGCTTCTGAGGGGTGCTTGGTGCTCTCTTGAGCTTGGTTGTTTTCTTGGAGATGTTTTATGACCCAACAAGACAAGATCATCAGTGCTAGAAGGGGGGGGAGGAGGAGGAGGAGGAGGAGGAGGAGGAGGAGAACTGTGGGGTCCTTGGGGCTCTCTGAGCTTGGTTGTTTTCTTGCAGATGTTTCATGACCCAACTAGGGAACATCATCAGTGCTGGAAGGAAGGGAGGGAGGGAGGGAGGGAGGGAGGGAGGAAGGAAGGAAGGAAGGAAGGAAGGAAGGAAGGAAGGAAGGAAGGAAGGAAGGAAAGAGGACTGTGGAGTCCTTGGTGCTCTCTGAGCTTGGTTGTCTTCTTGCAGACATTTCATGACCCAACTAGGGAACATTATCAATGCTGGAAGGAAGGGAGGGAGGGAGGGAGGGAGGGGGGAAGAAGGAAGGAAGGAGGGAGGGAGGACTGTGGGGTCCTTGGTGCTCTCTGAGTTTGGTTGTCTTCTTGCAGACATTTCATAAGCCAATTAAGTAACATTATCAGTGCTAGAAGAGACTGGGGTTTGTACAGAGGAGGGGGGGAGGAGGAAGAGGAGGGGGAAGGGGGAAGAGGAAGAGGAGAAGGACTGTGGGCTCCTTGGTGCTCTCTGAGCTTGGTTGTTTTCTTGCAGGCATTTCATGACCCAACTAGGGAACATTATCAGCGCTACTCATTCACAGTCCTCCACCACCAACAATTCGCCGTAGGTGCTACTTCTGGTGCCTACGTAGACCAAGGAGCCGCTTGGCTCAGCAGATGGAGAGGTTGCTCAGAAGAGGTCACAGCGCACAGGTTAGTCACTCCCAAATTCTCAGGACTTAACTAAATATGTGGTGGAACTGGCTGCTGGATCGCAAGGAGACCTTTCCAACCAATAGCACTGATGATGTTACCTAGGTTGGTAATGAAACGTCTGCAGGAAAACAAACCGAGCTCATAGAGCACCAAAGACGCTACAATCCTCCTCCTCCTCCTCCTCCTCTCCACACAGCTCCCTCCCTTCCAACACTGATGACATTCCCTAGTTGGGTCATGAAATGTCTGCAAGAAAACAGCCCAGCTCAGAGAGCACCAAGGATCCCATAATTCTCCTCCTTCTCCTCCTCCCCCCTTCCTTCCTTCCTTCCTTCCTTCCTTCCTTCCTTCCTTCCAGCACTGATGATGTTCCCTAGTTGGGTCATGAAACGTCTGCAAGAAAACAACCCAGCTCAGAGAGCACCAAGGATCCTCCAGTCTTCCCAAACCTCCAGATTTCTTGTGAGAGGCCATTTTTAAAAGCCCTTTTTGTCAGAGACAGGTGCGCATGCACGGGGGGGCGGGGCACGCGGGGGGGGGCACACACATTGCATTAGGAGTTCTGTGCAAGGAGGCCCAAAACGGGGTGCGGGAGGTGCAGCACGTCCCCCCCGTGGCTTGTTTTTGCTCCCAGGAGGCTGCAGGGAGACTTACTAGGCCCAGAATAGGGCACAGGGGATGGGGCATGCAGGTATGCTCACTGTTACGGGCATGCAGGCATACTTTCGGCACCCGACAACAAAAAGGTTAGCCATCACTGGTCTATTGGATCTCAGAGAGGTGAAAAACTCAGAGCCCAGCTGCCCCAAACCAGTGCAGCAAAGGCAAAAGTTCTCGAATTACGGCCGCAATTGAGCCCAGAATTTATTTATTTTTTTAAATGTTTTCTATTTTATTTATTTATTTTTTTTACAAATCTATCAATGCGTGAACCGTGTGGCCCCGAGTGTCTTAACATTTTAATACGAATAAAATAATATTCATCGTATTTACTACGTTTGACAAGCTTATGTAGTTCTGGTAATGGTAGACATATTTTTGTTGAGTTATAACCTTTCATTATTTAGTTATTCAATATTATTTTTATCCCAATCATCATATTCTGAGTGTCTTTTCTTTTACTACAAATAAAATATTATTAATCACATTTGTTACATTTAGCAGGCTTATATGGTTCTAATAATAATACACATATTTATGTTAAGTTATAATCTTCCATTATTTAATTATTTAATATTTCAGCATGCTATTTTTATGCCAATCACCATATTGTTCAAACGTTCTTAATGCTACCATCGTTCAAGCTCTGATTTCCCCTCTTATTATCACTTCACCTTATTATATAAAGATGTGTCTTCCATTAATCCCCCTTTCTCTAGTTTCCATCCCCTTCCTAACTTTTAATTATGCCACTATTATAATTAAAAATATTCCCTTTCTGTCCACACTTTAGTACAAATAAAATAATATTCATCATATTTACTATGTTTGACAAGCTTATATCGTTCTAGTAGTAGTACACATATTTTTGTTGAATTATAATCTAAAGATTATAAAGAGCCCAGAGTTTTCTGTGGCTCAGCGAGACAGTTCTTAAGTGACTTTTGTTCCATTTTACAAACTTTCTCGCCACATGTGTCAAATTAAGTGAATCTGGCTTCCCCATTGACTTTGCTCATTGCAAAAGGGGGGGATCACGTGACTGCAGGACACCGAAACCGTCGTAAATGTGAGTCAGTGGCCAAACATCTGAATTTTAATCGCGTGACCAAGGGGATGCTGCCAATGGTCGTAAATGTGAAAAACAGTCGTAAGTCACTTTTTCCAGTGTCATTGTAACTTTGAATGGTCACTAAATGAACCGTTGTAAGTCGAGGATTTCCTGGGTTTTGTGGGCCATTCAGAAACAAGCCACCCCATAAAATTTTTTGGAATGTTTAATATAATTGCATGATTTATATTGTTAAAATATATCCATCTAAGCCAATGAAAGAGAAAATGGATTGATAATTGGTTAGGATTTAAGATTTAAGTAACAGAGAGAGAGGTGGTCTTAAACTCCTTCGACTATATTATGAAGCAACTGCATTGATACAATTAAGTGATTGGTTTGGGAAAACTAAGACTGATTTGTTGAATATAGAAAGTCATGACCTGGTTTGGGGTTGGCATGCATACTTATTTTATGATACCAAAGTGGATAAAGTGTTTAACAGTCATTTACTCAGAAATGCCTTGTTGAGAGTCTGGAGAAGGCACCGAATTAATTGGGATTACAAGATTCCGTTTTGGCTGGATCTCGCTGATACCATGTGGAATACAAATATTAAGTCACTCGGGGGTTTCTTATATAAAGAGTTACTTTACTTTGAAGAGGGCAGGTGGTGATTGAAGACTTTGGATATGCTGTTGGAAGAAGGGAAATCGTTGACTTGGTTGCAGTACAATCAATTACAGATGAGATGGAAAGAAGATCAACAAACTGGTTTAATGGAATATGAAGTAGAATTGGTTGAACAGATAAAGCGGACAGGTCCAATGCATATTAAGAGAGTTTATAATGTTCTGTTAGAAAGAGACTCAGAAAATGAGCTAGTTAAAGATTGTATGATTAAATGGGCACAAAATTTCTCTCAACCAGTTATGATGGAAACATGGGAAAAAATATGGGTTCAGAACGTTAAATTTACACAGTCACAAAATTTACGAGAAAATTTTTATAAAATGTTTTATAGATGGCATTTAGACCCCAAGAAATTGTCTTGCATGTACCCTAATGTGCAGCCAAAATGTTGGAGATGTGATTGTTTAGATGCTACATATTATCACATCTGGTGGACTTGCAAGAAAGTGAGGGCTTTTTGGATAAAAATCTGGTGGGTTATGCAAAATGTTTTAAAGAAGAAAATACAATTTTCTCCGCAATTTTTTCTATTGGGTATAGTTAAAGACTTTACACTGGGTGAAACTAAATTGATTTTGTATATGGTGACAGCAGCTAGGTTGTTGATTGCCCAACATTGGAAGAGTGATGTTTTACCGACTGTTGACCAATGGACCCAGAAGATGGCTGGATTTGCAGAAATGGCAAAGGTTTCAGCTTTTTTAAAAGACCAGACGCATGAGAAGTATATACAGGAATGGAAATTATGGATTGAGTATGTACAGAATAAGTATCAGACTAGAAAATATCATATCGCTTTTAGCTGAGATGATTATGTTAGTATGTTAGTAAATATAGAAAAAAGATATGGAAGATTGAATAACATATATATTGTTTGGGAATATTAACATTGCATATAATGGAAGTCAAGGGGGGGGAGGGAAGAGGGAGGAGGGGGAGGGTTAGGGTGGGGATGGGATGGGATGGAATTATATATTGTTTTTATATGTATCTTATAATGTTGGGTTGGGGGGGGGAAAGGGGGAAAAATTTGTATTGGTAAATCTTTTTCAATAAAAAAAAAGATTTAAGTAACAGGTTTTGGGGGATAATGGCATAGTTACATAGATAGATTTGAGGGAAATACTTGCTTTAAAACATTTAGTTGTGTTAATTGAAAAATAAGATTTGTTAATGATTTGTTTTAATATGCGACTGGAGCAAAAGCTTCATTTTGAAAAGATGTGTTTTATGTTTTTGTTTTAAAAATTTAAAAAAATTATATTAAAAAAAAAAAGAAACAAGCCACCCCATAAATCTTTTTTTAAAAGTTTTTTTTTTATTTTTTAAGACAAACAAACATTTAGTACATCATTCATTTCTTCCATGTGACATTTCGGTGTTATCTTCAAAGGATTCTTCTCTATCTCTTCTATCTTCAATCTCACCAAGTCCGTTACAAAGATTTTCCACTAATATAATATTCTAGTTACAACATTTTTTTTCACTCTCTTTTAAAACTTATTTGTATCTCTTTTCTAACCAATAATAAAACTGATTCCATATAATATTCTGAATCTTCTCTTTCCTTTATCATCATAGTTAATCTGTTCATTTCTGCACAATCTAAAATTTTTTTAATTACTTCTCCCTCCGATGGTATATTCTCTGCTTTCCAATTTTGTGCATAAACAATCCTTGCCGCTGTTATTACATGTATAATCAAATATATATTATCTTTACTAATTTTCTGTGGTAAGATACCCAATAGGAATAGCTCTGCTTACCACCCCATAAATCTATACATCAACGGAAGCTAGTTTTAGCTTTTTCCTATCAGAAATAGAATAGAATAGAATAGAATAGAATAGAATAGAATAGAATAGAA
>WNWU01019703.1:0-10175 GCA_012654045.1 Ptyas mucosa
CCTTGTCCATCCCCTTTTCCTCCTCCTCCCCTTTTCCACCATTCCTTTTCCTCCTCCTCTTTCTCCTCCTCCTTGTCCCTCCTCTCCTCCTCTCCTCCTCCTCCTCCCCTCCCACTTCTTTTCCTTTCCCCCATTCTTCCCCCTCCCCCTCCCCTCTGGGCTCCCCCTCCCCTGCATACCCACCCCCCCTCCCCTGCGTGCCAGCGCCTCCTTCCTCCTCCTCCTCCTCCTCTTCAGCCCTAGGAAGGCAGGCGACAGGTGCAGGCAGGCAGGCAGGCAGGCAGAGAGGGAGGGAGGGAGGGAGCGTCCGGCCGCAGAGCCCATCCTGGGGGAAGGCGGGAGGGAGGGCTGTCTCACCGCCCGGTAGGTCTTCTTCTGCCCGGCGTGCTTGGGGGCCTTGCCCGGCTCGGCCGAGCTCTCCACGTGCATCGAGTAGATGATGTCGAAGAAATCTTCCACCACAGCCACTCGCTTGAGTGCGATGCCCTCCGGCTCTGACAGACCATCTGCCCCCTGCAAGAGCGGAGACAAGTCGAGTTAGGCTCAGGAAGGGACCGTGACAAGGGGGGGAAGGGGGGGGGCTTTGCTGCGGGGCACGGAGGGCGAGGGCCGGGTGGGGGGCATCGCCAGGCTGGCACGCCATCCCTCCCTCCCTCCTCCCCCCCCACCCGTCTCTGCTCCGGCAAAGAAAAAAGATGCCAAGAGACAAAAGCCAGTTTGCTTGCTTTCAGACGGTTGCCAGAGATGGCCCAGAGAAAAAGTGGGGTGATTTTAAACCCCTTTTTCTTACTTAGAGTAACCCCATGGAATGGGGGTGGGAGAGAGAGAAATTGGCTGGGTTGGCACAACCACACAACCACCCTCAACGGCTCCTTTCGGGCTGCCCTGGGCTGAGTGACTCCCAACGTCCAGGTTTTTCAGTTAGGTCATTTAAATAACTCGGCTTACGACCACAATTGAGCCCACCATTTCAGTTGCTAAGTGAAACATGTGTCAAGTGAGTTTTGTCCCACTTTACGGCCTTTCTTTCCACCGTTGTTAAGTGAATCGCCACAGCTGGCAAGTTAGTAACCCGGTTGTTAAGAGAATCGGGCTTCCCCCACCAACTTTGCTTGTCGGAAGGTCGCCGAAGGGGATGACGTGACCTCGGGACACACTGCAACGGTCATAAGTATGAAACGGTTGCCAAGGGTCTGAATTTTGATCGCGTGATCATGGGGTGCTTCGAAGGTCGTAACTGTGAAACATGGTCCTAAGTCACTTTTTTTCAGCGCCATTGCAAATTTGAACAGTCACTAAACAAATCGTTGTAAGTCGGGGACTGTCTCTACAACCGGCCGCTGTGTAGACTTGAACCCAAAAGGATGGTGCACGCAATCTCGGATCTGTTTGTTTATTTATAAAATTTATAAGCTGCCCATCTTACCTCAAGGTAACTCTGGGGGGCTTACAATCATAAAAAAATAAAGCTACATAAATTGAAAACAGAAATAAATTGATTAAAAAATGGGAAGGCCAGGAGTAGGATGGGGTGGGGGGCTGGGGGAAAGGAAGGTGAGATATATGATTTCTTCATTTGCTGCCGGCTGCTTACCAGGATATGCAGTACAATGCAGTGAGCCATGTGCAGATCTGTACATTGGGGAAACAAAACAGCCACTTCACAAACGCATGGCGCAACATAGGAGAACTAAAACTACATAGGACAAGATTGAGCGGTCCATCTGCATTTAAAAAGACAAAGGATGCTCTTTTGAAGACAGCAAAGCCCACATTTTGGACAAAGAGGATCTCTGGTTTGAAAGGGGGGGTCAAAGAGGCCATCTATGTCCAAATTGAACAGCCCCTCTCTCAACAGAGGGGGAGGGATAAGATATCATCTACTTCCAGTCTACAACACGGTCCTTTCAGCAGTTCCAAGAAGGCTCTACACCCATTTGGACCACTCAGGTGACCCTGAGGACACAGACAAACCTCCAAGTGCTTCAATGACCCTCTAAAAGGATGCAAGTGACCAGCTGTCTGCAAGGAATATAAATCCTTCCATTGACTGTTTGGACATAAATCATTTGCTTAGTCCTCAACTAACGACCGATTTTAAAGACGGCACGATTTAAATAACTACACACGCACACATTGTAGGCACCACAGATAGTCCTCGAAGTTATGACCGAATTCAAAGATGCGGTGATTTAAATCGATCATTTAAGCGCAAATCGTAGGCTTCGTCCTCGACTTACGACCAACTTCAAAATAGTCCTCAACTTATGACTGATTTTAAAGATGGGTTTTTAAAATAATTAAACATATAATGTAGGCACTACAGGTAATCCTCATTTTACGGCCAAATTCAAAGTAGTTCCCAAATTATGATCAAATTCAAAGACTTGGTGATTCAAATACTATAGATTACTTAAGCACAAATTGTAGGCTTTAGTCCTCGAGCTACGACCAACTTCAAAGTAGTCCTCAACTTATGACCAAATTGAAAGAGAGGGTGATTCCAATACTGTAATTACTTAAGCACAAATTGTAGGCTTGGTCCTCGACTTATGACCAACTTCAAAGTAGTCCTCAACTTACGACCAAATTGAAAAATGGAGTAATTTAAATAAATTACTTAACCCCAAATCGTAGCCACTTCAGCTAGTTCTCAATTTATAACCAAATTCAAAGATGGGGCCAAGGAGGATTTGGGGGCAAGACCGAACGGGATTGCCTTCGTAAGGATGCCAGGGGGTTAGCAACTCCCTGCCACAAATGATGTGGAATTACGGTTACAGTCGGAAGGAGAGGATGGCTTAAATGTTCTTTTTCAAAATAAAACAAAATAAAAACAGGTGCCAGGTGCAAGAAAGGTGCCAGTTCAGGACCTTTGCATGGATCAGCCAAACCGAAGTTTTGCAAACTTTCCGCTTTTATGATGATTTTATTCCTCTTTTAATTCCTACGGGAATATAATATCTATAACATGGATTGGTGGCTTTTAATATTTTTAATAAATATTAAATATTTTTAATATTTGAATTGTACACCACCCCGTGGTTGGTCTGTGAGTGAGATAGGCAGTTTGCAAATCTGATGGATAAATAAATCTGGCCACTTTAAGATGGGTGGACTTCAACTCCCAGAATTCTATGCTATGCTGGCTGGGGAATTCTGGGAGTTGAAGTCCACCCATTTTAAAGCGGTTAAGCTCCAGAAACACTGAATTACTCCTTCCTATTTTACACAGCACAGCCGATTTCTAGATTTAGAGAATTATTCCCAATTTTCTGCTCAAAAACGCCAACTCTAGCTGCTCCAATGACACAATGGTGCTTTTAATATGTTTTTTTTAAAAAACGTCCCACATAAAATCCCTTTGTATTGGTACAGAGGGCTTTTGAATGTTCCAAACAGTTGCACCTTTTTAAAAAAAAATTCCCGTTCCTTCAGAATTCCTGTAAAAATATTCCAGATTTTAGTTGTCTCTTATTGCAAATGTAGACAATGCAATTCACCAGCGGAGAAAATATTTCAAACTGGACCTTTTGGGGGGCCGAGGTCACTTTGAGAAAAGCAGGACAGTTCAGAGTTTGTTGCATTCTTGCAAACAAACCTGATGCGCAACATGGGAGTCTGTGATTGCAGGTAGTCCTCGCTTTACGACCGTAACGGTCGTTAAGTGGCTCAACATGTGATTGCATTCAATTTTACAACTTTCTTTGAGGCTGTACATAAATGTCATTAGGCAAACTCATGCAATTGTCATTTGGGTGCACGGGGGGAACGTAATTTATGATGTTTTTCCCAGAAATCAGCATTTATTACAAATTTCTGGTGAAAAAAAATAAAAAACCATACAAAATAAAAAGGGACAACAGAGAGGCAACTGTCAGAACTTTGAATCACGGTCGTAAGTACAGGTAGTCTTCAACTTACAACTACAATGGAGCCCAAAATTTCTGTTGTTAAGTAAGACACTTGTTAAGTGAGTTTTTGCCTCATTTTACCACCTTCTTTGTCAGAGTCACTAAATGAATCACTGCAGTTGAGAAGTAAGTCCGTTGTTAAGTGAATCCGGCTCCCCCATGGACTTTGCTCATCAGGTCACAAAAGGGGATCATGTAACCCCGGGACACGGCGACCGTCATAAATACGAGTCAGTTGCCAAAGTGTCTGAATTTTGATCTTGTGACCCTGGGGAGAAGTGCAACGGTCGCAAGTGTGAAAAACGGTCATAAGTCACTTTTCTCAGTGCTGTTGTAACTTTGAACGGTCACTAAACGAAATGTTGTAAGTCGAGGACTACTTGTAATTTCTTCCTGGTCCATCAAGAAAATGGCAACACAGGTGAACATTTAATGTCATTTATATAACGAAGGCACCTGCTTTAGGTACACCTTGTACACAGGTAGTCCTCGATTTACGACCACAGTTGAGCCCCACAATTTCTGTTGCTAAGCGAGACATGAGCTAAGAGAATTTGGCCCCGTTTTATGACCTTCCATGCCACCGTTGTTAAGTGAATCACTGCAGTCGTTAAGTTAGTCACATGGTTGTTAAGTGAATCTGGCTTCCCCATGGACTTTGCTTGACAGAAGGTCTCAAAAGAGGAACACGGGACTCCCCGGACACCGTGACCGTCATAAATACGAGCCAGTTGCCAAGGCTCTGAATGTTGATCACGCGACCCTAGGGAGGCTGCAATGGTCGTAAGTCTGAAAAACGGTCGTAAGTCACTTTTTTCAGGGCCGCTGTAACTTCAAACGGTCGCTAAGTGAAACTGCTGGACTACCTGTTTTTCCAAAGGGACGCAGTCCTGCTCTTCTCTTGCTCGCCATCCCAAGTAACAGAATGACAAAATGGGAAGGGACACTCGGAGGTCATCCAGTCCAACCCGCTGCAAGGAGACCTTAACAACTTGCTTTATTCCTTCCTTTCCAATCCCTGCAAGCCGCAAAGTAGAGACATTTCCCAACGCTGAACGGAGGGGGGCTTTGCAGCCCTTTTGGAAAAAGGGAACGTGAAAACTATTGGATTAAATTTAAGACTTGGTTGGAGGAAATGATACATCAATGTATTGAATTTAAACCAGAGCTGTTCCTACTGGGTATCCTACCTGAAAAAATTAGCAAGGAAAAAGTTTATTTGATAATACATGTAATAACATGTACGGAGCCTTGGTGGCGCAGCGGACTAAAGTGCTGTTAAGTAGCACTTAGCTGCCAGCTGCCTACAATTACTGAGAGTTCGAATCTCACCAGGCTCAAGGTTGACTCAGCCTTCCATCCTTCCGAGGTAGGTAAAATGAGGACCCGGATTGTGGGGGCAATAAGCTGACTTTGTATAAAAAAGAACGCGAAGCCCTACTAAACAGGTATATACAAAAGTATGAAGGCTATTGCTTAACACATTGTAAGCTGCCCTGAGTCTCCGGAGAAGGGAGGCATATAAATCGAACCAATAAATAATAAATAAATAAATAACAGTTGCAAGGATTGTCTATGCACGAAATTGGAAAGCGGGGAAAATACCTTTGGAAGAAGAAGTCATAAAAACAAAATCTTAGGTTGTGCAGAAATGAATAGATTTAACTCTGACGATTAAAGATAGAGAAGACTCAGAATGTTTTAAAGTATGGAATGATTTTTATTATTGGCTGGAGAAGAGATTAATTAAATGATTAATTATATAAGTATGTAAAAATATGCGACGCGTTGAATATTATGTTAGTGATGATGAATTGATATTGTGGACTGGATAAGGATCAAGATAGAAGTAATGACAACCAGGAGCCTGGTTTAGCTCAGCAGACTAAAAGCATAGTGATCAACACCAGCTGCCTGCAATTACTGTAAGTTCGAATCTCACCAGGCTCAAGGTTGACTCAGCCTTCCATCCTTTCTAAGGTAGGCAAAATGAGGACCCAGATTGTGGGGGCAATAAGCTGACTTTGTATAAATATACAAAAGTATGAAGGCTATTGCTTAACGCATTGTAAGCCACCCTGAGTCTCCGGAGAAGGGCGGCATATAAATCAAATTAAAAAAAAAAAAAAACTATACAGAAGAAGAAAGAACTTTGGAAAGTAACACCGAGAGGTCACAGGGAAGAGAAAAGTGATGTATTAAATGTTTGTCTAAAAAATAAAAAACTTTTTAAAAAAAAAAGGAAAAGGGGAACGTGAGAGGGAGAAAGAGAGAGAGAGAAAAAAAGAGAATAAAACCGATCCGGAGGTTTCTGGCTTCTCAACCTCTTGAGAAACTCCTGTTCCTCCTTCCTCTTTTCTCTCCACCTTCTTCTTTTGCAACCTTACTCATAGGTTTAGCTACACCGGCCCTGGGGGAGGGGGAAGTGCTACGTGGCCCAGTTATCTTCCAGAAAAGGCAGTTCACACAAAGATTGTTAGGTGCAAATAGAAATAACCTCCTATTTCCAAAGCAAGGAAAATAAAAAGCGAGAACGATCCAATGGATTTATTTTATTTCAAAAGAGGAAAATATATTTCAAGATGGTTTTTTCGCTTGGGATAATACCGCTTCTGGATTTCGCGCTTGCGAGGAAGGAAAATGAAACTTCTGACTTCGGTTTTGCTGATCAGAAAGATTTGTCGTTGTGGAAATGGCTAGTTATGTGTTAATAATGTGTAAAAGCAAAAAGAAAGTTGCTTTTCTTTTTGTACAGTGCTAAGAAGAGTTTGGAAGTCAATGCCCCTTTCATTTTCTTCTTTTTTTCCCTTATATCCCTCACCTTCTTTCCACCCTCTTAATTTCCTAATTTCTATTTTTCTTTGTATTTTATACAATTAAATAAATTTTAAAAATTGAACTTTAAAGAAAGCTTTCCGAATGGCTGCAGAGATCTCAGCGGCAGAACGATGGGAAAAAAATGCACATTCGGTCCAGAGGGGAGACCAGGATAAAATTTATTATTATTTATTTACTATGAAATTTATTGGCTCCTGGTTGATTCTCTTTGTGCGGGAAATAGCAACAAAGATGATTTAAGAGGCTGGAGGATAAGAACAGCTGCAGGAATTGGGTAGGTCTAGTTTAAGGAAAAGAAGGACTAACTAAGGGTGATATGATAGCAGTGCAGGTAGTCCTCGACTTATGACAATAATGGAGCCCAGAATTTCTGCTGTTAAGTGAGACATTTGTTTTGCGCCCCATTTTACGGCTTTTCTTGCCAGGTTTGCAAAGTGAATCCCTGTTAAATTAGGAACACGGTTGTTAAGTGAATCGGGCTTCGCCGTTGACTTTGCTTGTCGGAAGGTCACAAAATGGGGATCATGTGACCCCCCCACCCCAGGGACACGGCAACCGTCATAAATAGGAGTCAGTTGTCAGACATCCGAATGTATATCAGGCGATCATGGGGATGCTGCAACGGTCATAAGTGTGAAAAATGATCATAATGGTCACTTTTTGCTGTTGTAACTTTGAATGGTCACTAAATGAACTGTTGTAAGTCGAGGACTACCAGTCTTCCAGTATTTGAGGGGCTGCCACAAAGAAGAAGGGGTCAACCTGTTCTTCAAAGCACCTGAGGGTAGAACAAGAAGCAACGGGTGGAAACTAATCAAGGAGAGAAGCAACCTGGAATTAAGGAGGAATTTCCTAAGAGCGATCAATCAGTGGAACTGCTTGCCACCAGAAGTTGTGGGTGCTCCATCACTGGAGGTTTTTAAGAAGAGACTGGGCAGCCATTTGTTTGGAATGGTTTAGGACAAAGGTGTCCAGCCTTGGCCACTTTAAGCTGGATGCTGGAGGGGAGAATATATTCTGTGTAGGCCCAGAGTAGAGATAATGTTGCACAAATAAATTTCTAAAGTGTTACACCAGCAGGTGTAAGATGGGTGGACTTCAAGGAGGAGGAGGAGGAGGACTGTGGGGTCCCTGCTGCTCTCTGAGCTTGTTTTTTTTTTTTTGCAGACATTTCATGACCCAACCAGGGAACATCATCAGTGCTAGAAGGGAGTGGGGTGTATGGATGAGGAGATGGATGAGGAGGAGGAGGAGGAGGAAGAGAAGGAGTTCTCTGTTCTCTGAGTTTGGTGGTTTTCTTGCAAACATTTCATTATCCAAAGTATCCACTCCTTACTAGCACTGATGATGTTCCCTAGTTGGGTCATGAAACGTCTGCAAGAAAACAAGCCAGCTCAGAGTGCAACCAAGGGCCTCTTCTTTATAAATTTAATAAATAAATTAAACACCAGTGAAGCTTTCCTTGCACTTATCTGGCCTCCTCTTACATCCTACCAGGCTTTGACACACAGATGGTGAGGGGAAACACAGGGAGAGCCCACCCACCTGCTCCCACCTGCCAAGCCTCCAGCCACCTGCTGTTTGGTCCACTCCTCCACCTGGGGCTCAAACCCCTGGCAGCTGACGCCAAGGGGATTGGCTAGAACAAGCCCCCACCCCACCCGCTCTGCATCAGTCCAAACCTGAACATCCAGGGGTCTCTTGTCTACCCTGGTTGAGTCCCCCACCTCTAGCTTGTAACCTTCAATCCCACTCCCCAGGAATCAACCAGGATGATGAGGGGACTGGAGGCTAAAACATACAATGAACGGTTGCAGGAACTGGGCCTGGCTAGTCTAGTGAAGAGAAGGACCAGGGGAGACAGGAGAGCATCTTCCAATATTTGAGGGGCTGCCACAGAGAGGAGGAAGGGGGTCCACCTATTTTCCAAAGCACCTGAAGGCCAGACGAGGAATAATGGATGGAAACTGAACAAGGAGAGGTTCAACCTGGAAATAAGGAGGAATTTCCTGACAGTGAGAACAATTAACCAGTGGAACTGCTTGCCACCAGAAGTCGTGGGTTCTCTAACACTGAAGGTTTTTAAGAAGAGATTGGACAACCATTTGTCTGAAATGGTACAGGGTTTCCTGCCGGAGAAGGGGGTTGGACTAGAAGACCTCCAAGGTCCCTTCCGACTCTGCTACTCTGTTATTCTGCTGGGAGATCTTTGGAGGGAGGGGGGAGAGGCAATGAAAACCCTTGGGCCCCCATAGTTTGATTCTCCAGAGGAGCAGTGGGCCCAGGGGTCTTCTGTAGCCCTCTCCCCTCAGAGGCGAAGGGGCTCCCACCGCTCCTGGCCTCCCAGAAACATTTGAAACCCTGGCTTTGCAGCCTGGCATGGGGCTCACAGGGGGCTCTGAAAGACCCTGCCCTGCAATTTAACTAGTTTTTAACATCTCTTGCCCCTTTTTAAATTTGATATATGCTTTCTGGTTTTTGAAAAAATATTTTATTTGTACACTGCCCAGTCTCTCTTTCCCGGGGCGGGGGGGGGATGAGAGGTTTTAAAATTAGAAAGACAGGATGATAAATCGATAGATTGATGGATCAGGAAATATGATAGAAACAGAGAGGTAGAGGGGAAGCATAATTGACAGATGATGTAGGTAGGTAGGTAGAGAAACAGAGAGAGATAATAGGTAGGTAGGTAGGTTAATAGGTGAATGAATGGATGGATGGATGGATGGATAAAGTAGATTATAGATAGATAGATAGATAGATAGATAGATAGATAGATAGATAGAGTAGATGATAGATAGATGGATGGATGGATGAAGTAGATGGTAGATGATAGATAGATAGATATAGATAGATAGATAGTAGATAGATAGATATAGTAGATCGATTGATCAATAGATAATAGATAGGTAGGTAGATAGTAGATAGAAGATAGATAGATAGATAATAGACAGATAGGTAGCTAGATAGATAGTAGATAGATGATAGATAGATAGATAGATAGATAGATAGATAATAGACAGATAGGTAGGTAGGTAGGTAGGTAGATAGATAGATAGTAGATAGATAGATAGATAGTAGATTGATAGTAGATCGATCAATCGATCGATAGATGATAGATAGATAAGATAGATGATAGATAGATAGTAGGTAGATAAGCAGACAGAGAGATTAGGTTGGTAGGGAGGGAGAGAGAGATGGCTTAGATTGGTAGGTAGGCAGATAAAAGGTAGGTAGGTAGGTAAGGAGAGGGAGGGGGGGGGGGAGGGGGGAAGAGAGAAACTGACTGACTGGTATAGGGCTGGCTGGGTGGATAAATGATTGATAGACAGAGGTGACAGCTGGAGAGACAGAGAGAGACAGAGAGAGAGAGAGACGAGAGTCCGGAAGCCCCTTGCAAACCGGGGGGGGGGGGGGGGGGGG
>WNWU01019703.1:14508-25529 GCA_012654045.1 Ptyas mucosa
CTCCAGCCAGCTATGCTGGCTGGAGAATTCTGGGAGTTGAAGTCCACAAGTCTTAAAGCTGCCAAGTTTGAAGACCTCTGGTCTATGGAGATTCTCCGTCATCATGGTGGTCCCAAAGATGCTTTTTCAAGAAGCAACTGGACTTTTTGGTTTTCTCTTTGAAGGTGTTTCGCTTCTCATCCAAGAAGCTTCTTTAGCTCTTCAGAAAGAGGGATAACGACCCGATGGCTGCAAGAAATATAAATCCATCCATCCTCCACCCTTCAGGCAGAAGAGCTGAGGAAGCTTCTTGGATGAGAAGGGAAACGCCTTCAAGGAAAAGCAAAGTCCAGTTGGCACTTGAAAAAGCAACTTTGGGACAACCATCTTAAGGAGGACACTGAGGACCCAGCAAAGATCCAACAGTTCTCCTCCTCCTCCTCTTCCTCCTTGAAGTCCACCCATTTTACAGCTGCTGAGGTTGAAAACCCCTGCTCTAAAATGGCCAAAACACATTAGAAATTTACCTCTGCAACATTGCTCTGCCCGTATCTCTACTCTGGCCCTACACAGAATAGGTTCTCCCTTCCAATATCACAAGACCACCCCCCTCTTCAATTCCCCAAGCTAAGAGCCGCTCCTGAAAAGGGCAGTACCCCCCACCCTTAATATATAGGACGAGGTTTCCACTTTTCCTTCCCAACACCAAGTGCAAAACGAGACACACCCACCACAAGGTTTTACTTGGGGGGGTGTAACATATTGGTAAGGGGAATGGGTGCCCCCTCCTAATAAGGACCACAGGAGAGGCAAGGGGGGGTCTGCTTTGATGCCCTCCCCCTCCCAGTTAGCAGGGCTTCCGGGAGGGGGGGGGCACAGATGGCGAATCCCCCTTGGGAACAGAGAACCAACTTAAAAGAGGTCTGGGAAGGGAGGTCCTAATATGGTTAAGGCTGGGGGGTGAGTAGGGGGTGGGAAAGGGCTGGCGGCTTTTCCCCCTTGGTGGCCTCTGCACTTTGGGTGCAGAGCTATCAATGGGTCCTTCTGACTGCAGGCAATGGGGCCGATACCAGCTGGATCCCACTTCCTGTCGCTGCAAAAGATCTCTTCCTGCCAGCTTCGAAGCCGCCCTGGTTTTTCTGACCGCATTTGAAACGTCCACCCTGCTGGGATGGTGAGAAAGCAAACTTCTCTGTCCTCCCTGCAGAGAGTCAGGGCTTCGTCCCTGCGAGGGCAAGACGGCACTTGGGGGGGCACCAGGAGTGGCATCCTGGCAGAATGTAGAATACCAGAGTTGGAAGGGACCTTGGAGGTCTTCTAGTCCAGCCCCCTGCTCAAGCACGAGGCCCTATACAATCCCAGACAAACAGCTGACCAATCTCTTCTTAAAACCTCGAGTGATGGAGCACCCACAACCTCTGGTGGCAAGCAGTTCCACTGGTTAATTGTTCGAACTGTCAGGAAATTTCTCCCTATTTCTAGGTTGCTTCTCTCCTTGACTAGTTTCCATCTGTTGCTTCTTGTCCTGCCTTTAGGGGCTTTGGAGAATAGCTTGGCCCCCTCTTCTCTGGAGCAGCCCCTCAGATATTGGAAGACTGCTATCATGTCTCCCCTCATCTTTGTTTTTATTAAACTAGGCATACCCAAGCCCTGCAACCGTTCTTCATATGGTTTGAAGGCGCCTTGGTGGTGCAGCGGACTAAAGTGCTGTTAAGTAGCACTTAGCTGCCAGCTGCCTGCAATTACTGCAAGTTTGAATCTCACCAGGCTCAAGGTTGACTCATCCTTCCATCCTTCTGAGGTAGGTAAAATGAGGACCCGGATTGTGGGGGCAATAAGCTGACTTTGTATAAATAAGAACACCGCTTAGGGGGCCAAAAGCCCTACTAAGCAGGTATATACAAAAGTATGAAGGCTATTGCTTAACGCATTGTAAGCCGCCCTGAGTCTCCGGAGAAGGATGGCATATAAATCGAAACAATCAATCAATCAATCAATCAACCAATGTTTTAGCCTCCAGTCCTTCCTTTCTCTTCCTTTATTTCTCTTCCTTCCTTCCCCTTCTTTTTCTTTTTCTTTCTTTTTCTTTCTTTCTTTCTTTCTTTTTCTTTCCTTCCTTCCTTCCTTCTTCTTTCTTTCTTCTTTCTTTTTCTTTCCTTCCTCCCTCCCATCCTTTTGATACATTACTCAAAGCCATGCTTTCTTGGCTGGGGAATCCTGGAAGTTGAAGTCCACAGGTCTTCCAGATGCCCCTGTCTGCCTTTGCATCTGTGTGAACATCCATCCATCCATCCATCCATCCA
Source organism: Ptyas mucosa (assembly GCA_012654045.1). Lineage (NCBI taxonomy): Eukaryota > Metazoa > Chordata > Lepidosauria > Squamata > Colubridae > Ptyas > Ptyas mucosa. The sequence continues at coordinate 16,791 of WNWU01019703.1, forward strand.
GGAACTGGGGAAGGGAGGGACGTCCCCTGTGTCATGACATCATCGCGGAGATGATTCCAATGGTGTAATTGGCCTGACGACAGCGCAACCCAGGGGACGCCCCCCCCTCCTCCCCCTCCCCGCGGCTTCCACCAGGCCTCTCCGACTGATGCAATTCAGCCATTATTCCCCAGCCCCTCCCTGGAGCAGGACACCTGAGGTCAGGAGCCCCCCTCCCCCCACAGTCCATTGCTCAGCTCAGCCCTGGAGCCTCCCTTGACCTCTACACTCCCCCACCCCACTGCCCTCCTTCACTCCCCACTGGGTCTCCTGGTCATGCTGGGGTGGTCATGGGGGGGGGGGGGAGAGGTATGGCATGCTTTGGACAAGGGCAGCCCTGAACCTGTAAGTGCTGAGGGTGCCTCCCACTGCCTGATTTCCAGTGGGAGCCAGCTTTGATCTGCCGGGTATTTCCCTTGAAAACTTCTTTTTTTATTATTTATGGACCAGGCTGGATTTTCTTTTAAGGTTTGAAAGTGGGGGAGAGGGGGAGAATGGAAGCTTATTGCATGAAAGGGAATGAGAAGGAAGGAAGGAAGAAGGAAAGAAAGGAAGAGAGAGGTGGGAAGAAGGAAATGGGGGAAAAAGGAAAGGAAGGGAAAGGAAACAGAAGGAAAGGGAAAAAGGAAACAAAAGGAAGAAGGAGGAAAGGAAATAGAAAAAGAGGGAAGGGAAGGAGGAAGGGAAAGGGAAGGAAAGAGAAGGAGAGGAGAGGAGAGGAAAGGAGGAAAGGGAAGGGAGGAAGAATGAAAATAGAAAGAGGGAAGGGAAGGGAAGGATGAAGGGGAAGGGAAGGGAAGAAGAAGGAAAAGAGGGAAAGGAAAGGAAAGGAGAGGAGGAAGAATGAAAATAGAAAGAAGGAAGGAAAGGAAAAGAGGAAGGGAAGGGAAGGGAAGGAAAAGAAAAGAAAGGAAAGGAGGAAGGGGAAGGGAAAAGAGGAAGAATGAAAATAGAAAGAGGGAAGGAAAGGAGGAAGGGAAGGGAAAGAAAGGAAAGGAGGAAGGAGAAGGGAAGGGAAGGGAGGAGGAATGAAAATAGAAAGAGGGAAGAGAAGGGAAGGGAAGGAAGAATGAAAATAAAAAAAGGTAAGGAAAGGAGGGAGGGGAGGGGAGAAGGAATGAAAACAGAAAAAGGAAAGGAAAGGAGGAAGGGGAAGGGAGGGGAAGAGAAATGAAAATAGAAAGAGGGAAGGGAAGGGAAGGAGAGAAGAAGGAAAAGAAAGGAAAGGAAAAAGGGAGGAAGGGTTACAGGAGGCAGACAGTGAGAGCCAATTTATTGAGGCTGCTCACAGGACTGACGCTTGGCATCAGCAGGTCGAGAGAGAGAGAGAGAGAGAGAGAGAGAGAGAGAGAGAGGGAGGGAGACCCACACCTTTGCCAAACTGGGTCTGGGCTTTTGTTCCGGCTTGCTGTGAAAACTGCAGATCCGGGACGCCTGAGCCTTTCCCAGCCTGTCGCCCTTCCCGCCGTCTTGCCTTGCAACCAGTCCAGCAAGGCGGCCAATTACTCTCCCGGTGGGAACACGGCCTCCCTCCACGCAGATCCAGCAGCGGCAACCTAGAATGACTTCCCGGCTGCAAAACCGGAGGGGGCTCGGCCAGGCCCACCCCCCCCACCAATATTTAACCCGGTTACCAGCGCATGAAGGAAAAAAATCTCCCTTCGGGGAAAAAAAAAACCGGGCAAGGAGGCGGATAACAAAGGAACATTCATAAGCCAGGAGTTGAGATGCTGAGAACAGATGGCCAAGTCAAAAAGAGCCCCCCCCCCCCCCCCAACCCCCCCCCGCAAACCAAGACATAAAAGATCCGGTTGGGCTATTCTAGGGCCTCCCCTCCGGGGGTGGGCGGGTGGGGTATTGGGGGGAATGTGTGGGGTGGAAAAGGGGGCACACCATGCAATAATGCACTTCGCGACATCCCTGTGCTTAGGATGCGAGCGGAGAAGCCAGCCAGGAGGACTCAAGGTGTATATCAGGAGGTGGGCCGTGGAGATGCTTAGTGCCATGTCCTTGTGGTTTTGAGGCTGGGGGGTTGCTGACCCCTTTGGACCGCAAACCCAGGTTGGCCCGGAAGAAAAGTGGCCTGCCTGGGTGGCCCACCCAGCAAAGCCACCGTGCTTGGGGAGGTGGAGGGCAGGTGTCAAGAGGAGAAACAGGTGGGATCTTGCAAGGAAATATTTGAAAGGCAGAGAGCACCACGAATCTCCCCATCCTCTCCCTCTTCTTCCTCCTTCCTCCCTGCTAGCATTGATGATGTTTCCCAGTTGGGTCATGAAATGTCTACAAGAAAACAATCAAGCTCAGAGAGCACCAAGGACCCCACAGCCCGCCTCCTCCTCTCTGCAAACCCTTTGCCTTCTAGCACTGATGATGTTCCCTAGTTGGGTCATGAAACGTCTGCAAGAAAACAACCAAGCTCAGAGAGCACCAAGGACCCCACAGTTTTCCTCCTCCTCCTCCTCCTCCACTTCCTCCTCCTCCTCTCTTTCCTCTCCTGCCTTCCTGTTCCTCCTCAAACTCCACTCCCTCCTAGTACTGATGATGTTCCCTAGTTGGGTCATGAAACGTCTGCAAGAAAACAACCAAGCTCAGAGAGCACCGAGGACCCCATAGTCTTCCTCCTCCCTTGTAGCACTGATGATGTTCCCTAGTTGGGTCATGAAATGTCTGCAAGAAAACCACCAGAAGGTACCAAGGACCCCACAGGTCTCCTCCTCCTCCCCCTCCCCCCTGCAAACCCCACTCTAGCAAGAAAACAACCAAGCCCAAAAGTACCAAGGACCCCACAGTATTATAACTCAAACAGTTGGCATCCCTGGCACCCACAAAAGGCTCTGTGGCACCCCATGTGATAGCCTTGGTGCTATTAGCTGGGGGATTCTGGGAGCTGAACTCCAGCAAACTTAAGTCAACCCCAGGTTGGGGGTGACTAGGTGGCTCAGTGGCTAAGACCCTGAGCTTGTCGATCAGAAAGGTTTGGCAGTTCGGCGGTTCTAATCCCTAGTCCAGGTCTCCTGCGTGAGCAGGGGGTTGGACTAGATAACCTCCAGGGTCCCTTCCAACTCTTGTTACCAGGGGTGAAATGCTCCCGGTTTGGACCGGCTCGGGAGAGTAGGTAGCGATGGTGGCAGGCAGTTCGGAGAACCAGTAGCAAAAATCCCTTCCCCCCCCAGCCTCCAGCTTGCTTACTTTAGCTGCTGGTTGCAACGCCTGCCTTGCTTTGCTTGCTGTAATCCCCGCAATCCATTGCATCAGCAAGCAACTGAATCTCCCTGCCTGCAATCAAGCTCATTGGTGAGCAGCCCTATCAGCCTGCCTGCCTTCCTGTCTGCCTTGTACCTTTGCTGGCTGAGGAATTCTGGGAGTTGAAGTCCACAAGTCTTAAAGTTGCCAAGGTTGGAGACCCCTGTTCTATTGGGTGAGTTTTTCCCCCTTTGAGAGCTTTAAAAAAAATAGTTAATTGGGGGTTTTTTAGTTGTTTTTTTTAGACCTAGCCATTTAAAGTTTAGGAAGTTTTAAATTTAGCTGCTTTTATATAAAAATAAAATAAAATAATATTTGTGCAGCTTTCTGAGATTTTGTGTGTTTCTGTAGTATTTCACTCTAACTACACAAACACAAAATCTCACAAAGCTGTATGTGGAATTTTGTGTGTGTAAAGTGTGAAAGTTGGTTTTTGGGGCTTTTTGTGGCTGTGTGGGGTTCCTGCTTGTTGCAGGGGCCATTTTGGGTCTAGCACAGCTGCTTTTACATTGTGGGTGAGCCAGTTGTGTTGCGTTGTGTTGTGTAGGTTGAAAAAGGGCAAAGAAGTGACATTGACTTGGCCACACCCACCTGACCAACAAGCCACGCCCACCCAGACACCTTACCACCAAGCCTCGCCCACTAATTAAGCCACGCCCACAGAACCGGTAGCGAAAATTTTTAGATTTCACCCCTGCTTGTTACTGTTACTGGTTCTGAACCCAACCCTTTCCCTGACCCACATTATTTCATGTCAAGAGGAGAAATATGTCACTTTAATTCGGGGACCTCAATCTCTCTCTCTCTTTGGCCGAACACCCCGTTCTCTCTCTTTTGCTCCCCAAAACCAATAACTTTGTGGCAACTCAAACTCAATCCCCTTTTTCAAAAAAAAAAAACTGCAGGAAGAAAATTGTCCCCAGGTGTTAAAAAGCAAGCTGGCCGTTTTATCCTGCCCGACGAGCTTTTGCTCAAATTTTTATTATTCTTGTTTTTTCGCTCGTTTTAATTCTCACCCCCGTTGCTGCCATTAAATTCCCAGATCCCTACAGGGAGTCCTCGACTTACGACCGCAATGAAGTCACTGCCCCCCCCAATTTTCCACGGCTAGGCAAGACACATCAGGCGAGCAGCGTTCCATTTTACGACAGTGGCTACGGATGTTGAGGGAATCGCTGCGGTTGTTAAGCAAAACATGCAGTTGTTAAGCAAAGCTGGCTTCTCCCATTGACTTTGCGTGGGAAAATTACAAAGTCACATGACCCTGGGGCAGTGCAACAGGCATTAAGTCCATGCCAGTTGCCAAATGTCTGAATTTTGATCTCAGGACCTGCAGCGGTCTTTAAGTGTGAAAAACGGTCCTCAGTCACTTTTTTTCTAGTTCCGTTGTAATTTTGAATGGTCACTAAATGAACTGTTCTAAGTCGAGGACTCCCTGTAATAACATTTCTGAACGTCCCCGCTAAGGAGGCGCACCGGAAAGCTTGGAAAAGATGCTAGAGAGGACAACAGCAGCCTGTTTCTTCGTGCAAGTGACCCTCCCTTCTGCAAAAGACAGGCTGCAACGCCAGGGGTGAAACGTAAAATTTGTTACTACCGGTTCTGTGGGCGTGGCTTGGTGGTGGTGGGGGTAATGTAACTGAGTGGGCGTGGCCAATTTTTTATTTTTTTTAACTTTTCAAAGCATTTTTTCTAATGCTTTGAAAAGCCTCTCTGCCGATCAGGCAACTCAGCTGGGATCATCAGAGAGGCATTTTTTAAAGCATTTTTTTTACCTTTTCGGCGGAAGAGGTGGTAGGAAAAATGCTTTTAAAAGTAAAAAGAAAAAAAAGCCTCTGATGATTGTGTGGCTCAGCTGGGCATGGGGGAGGGGGGCACAGGGATTTTTGCTCCCAGTTCTCCTAACCCCCCACCTCCATCGCTACCGGATCGGGCGATCCGGTCCAAACCAGGAGCATTTCACCCCTGCTGCAACCCAACAGGGCAAGCCTCGGTCCAGTTGGAAGGCGGAACCAAACAAACAGAGATCGAACAGCCTGAGATTCAATGTTTTCCCAACTCGGTTCTGCCAATTTCACCAGGCTGGGCCACACGGAAACCGGAGCTGACCACCGCCTGTATAGGCTCTCCTGCTTGAGCAGCAGGTTGGACTAGAAGACCTCTAAGGTTCCCTTTCAAGTCTGATATTCTACCTGACTGCAGAGCTGGGCTTAGCGGCTTCCTTTTTCCCATTCTCGGTTCCAGTTTTTGGTGGGGAAAATAGGAGGAGGAAGGCGTGTTGGGTAGGTTCATCGCTTTCAATTATTTGTGAAAATAATACAGTCCTCGACTTACATCCGTTCATTTACTGACCAAAGTTACAACCGCACTGAAAAAAAAAAAGAGGCTTAGGGCTGTGACCCTCTCAGCATCCTTGTGGTCACGTGATCAAAATCCAGACTCTGGCCAACTGACTCACATTTATGACGGTTGCAGTGTGCTTGGGGGGGGGGGTGTCACGTGATCCCCTTTTGCGACCATCTGACAAGCCACATTCATTTAACGACCGACTTAGTAACTTATTGACTGCGGTGATTCACCGCAGGAAGGACGTAAAACGGGGCATTGCTTCACACCTGTCTTTGCTTAGTTATGGACATTTTGGGCGCTGTTGTGGTCGTAAGTCAAGGACTACCTGTAATAGGTAGGATTCAAACCAATAAATAATTACAGCATCCTATTCTTCCGGCTTTTCCTGTAAACATTAAGCCAAGCTACGTTCAGAGCAAGGAAATTTCGGAGGTCCTGCAAGGAAGTCGCCTCGGCTAATAATGGACTTGAGTGAGAACTCCAGATATTAACTGATTATTCAACACAGATCCACCCAGAGACAGGCAGCTATTATTAAACCCCTGGGATCTAGGAGATCAGCCGGCTCCAAAGCACTTATTTTTGATTGGTCCATGGAGATAAAGACTAGGTCTCAGGTTCTTTCTTTCGTTCCTTTCTTTCTTTCTCTTTTTCTTTCTGTCTCTTTCTTTCTCTCTTTTTTTTTCTGTTCCTTCCTTCCTTTCCTTTCCTTTCTTTCTTTCCTTTTTCTTTCTTTCTCTTTCTCTTCCTTTCTTTTTTCTTCCTTTCTTTTTTCTTTCCTTTTTCTCTCCCTTTTCTTTTTCTCTTCCTTCCTTTCCATTTCTTTTCCTTCTTTCCTCTTTTCTTTTTCTCTTCCTTTTTTCTTCCTTCCTTTTCTTTCTTTCCTTCTTTTTCTCTCTTCCTTCCTTTCCACCTCTTTTTTCTTCTTTCTTTCTTTTTTTTTTTTCTTCCCCTTCCTTCCTCCCTCCCTTCCTTCCTTTTTCTTTCCTGTTATGGAGATTCTCAGTCATCCCAGTTGTCCCAAAACTGCTTTTTCCAAAAGGCAACTGGACTTTCTTGTTTTTCTTTTGAAGGCGTTTTGCTTCTCATCCAAGGAGCTTCTTCAGCGCTGACTGGATGGTGGGGAAAGGAAGGATTTCTACTCCTTGCAGGCACCTGGTCACCTGCATCCTTCTAGAGGGTCGTTGAGGCCACTTGGAGGTTTGTCTGTGTCCTCAGAGTGCAAGTGGCCTCAAAGACCCTCTAAAGGGATGCAAATGACCAGTTGTCCGCAAGGAATATAAATCCATTTGTTCCCTACCATCCAGTCAGAGCGGAGGAAGCTTCTTGGATGAGAAGTGAAACGTCTTCAAAAGAAAAACAAGAAAGTCCAGTTGCCTCTTTCTTTCCTTTCCTTTCCTTTCCTTTCCTTTCCTTTCCTTCCTTCCTTCTTTCCTTTTTTCCTTCTCTTTCTTTCTGTATTGCAAGACAGAAAATTTGCTCTGCCATCTCATTTCTCGGGCTCAGGGCCCTTTTTTCCCCCAAGCCTGCAATTTCACTTGGCATCTTTCATCGTTGGTCCTCGACATACGACAGTTTGCTTAGTGACTGTTCGAAGTTATCACAGCACTGAAAAAAAAGTGACTTATGAGCCTTTTTCAACCCTTGCAGCATCCCCACGGTCAAAACTCAAGACGCTTGGCAACTGATTCACATTTATGACCATTGCAGTGTGCCGGGGTCATGTGATCACTTTTTAATGACCTACTGACCAGCAGAGTCAATGGGGAAGCCAGACTCGCTTAATGACCGGGTGATTTAACTTATTTTTTTTAACATTTTTTAAATTTTAAGTACAGATAATGCAAACATATACATCTAAATACAAAAAAGAAAGAAAAAAAATACAAATATTACAGTGTACCCCTGCCCCCAGAGACCATTCTTTCCCTTTCTTATATTTCTTCTTCTGTAACAACTAAACGATATGCAATATATTCCAATTGTGGCCTTATCCCCTCCAAACCAACATATATTGTTGGTTTGATCCCGGCCTGGACTGATGGGGTAGTATATTTTAATTTTTTAAAAATACTTTTTTTTTGATATTTTTTTTTATGTGTATTTGTTGTTTTTAACAGTCGCTTGGTCGATTGTCGTTGTGAGCCGCCCTGAGTCCTTGGAGATAGGGCAGCATACAAATTTTATAAAATAAATAAATAAATAAATAAATAAATAAATAAATATATTCCTGAGTAGGTTTATTCTCTTAACAACTGTGGCAAGGAGGTCATAAAAGGGGGCAAAACTCACTTAGTAGCTGCCTTGATTAGACACAGAAATTTGGGGGTAAATGATGGTCCTACGTCGATGGCATCTTGGAAGAAGATTTTGAATTGTTCAAAAATGAGGCTGCGTTCGGCAGGGAAGAGGGGAGAGACGGCCAGATGCCTCTTCTGGGGGGCGGGGGCAAGGGAAGGGGCGACCTGGCCCTGAGCTTCCTCCACGGAGCACCTGAGCCTCCCCATTTTCAGCATCTCTATCTCTCTCTCTCTCTCTGGGCTACTCCAGATGCTTCCAGCACATCAGCCTCCTAGGAATACCTTCAGCAAAAGTGGTGTTTCCAGGGCTCTGGCAGAATGCACCCCACGGGGAAGAGGAGGTGGGGACACAGGCAGAGAAGAAGGGGAGGGGTGCAGAAGCAGAGGCCAACAGGTTGGGGGTTTTGCTAAATCAAGGGGGGGAAGCAGCCTGTAGCCCCTCGAAGGGCAGGCCTTGGTTTTATTACAAATAGATGTATTATATGATATGGTTTATAACTAGCGATCCTTCTATGTCTACAGGATTCATTCGTCCAGCTATCCATCCATCTGTCATCCATCCATCAACCCACCTGGATGGATGGATGGATATGGATTGGGTTGGGTGGCTGTCTCGATAGGTAAGTAGGTAGATGATAGATAGGTAGGTAGGTAGGTGGGCAGGCAGGCAGGAAGTGGGAGATAGAAAGAAAGAGAGAGAGAGAGAAGAAAGAAGGAAGGAAGGAAGGTGGGAGACAGACAAAAGAAAGAAAGAAAGACAGAAAGAAAGAAAGAAAGAAAGAAAGAAAGAAAGAAAGAAAGAAAGAAA
>WNWU01019704.1:0-10491 GCA_012654045.1 Ptyas mucosa
CCTTGTCCATCCCCTTTTCCTCCTCCTCCCCTTTTCCACCATTCCTTCTCCTCCTCGTGTTCTTCCTCCTCTCCTCCTCCTTGCCCTCTCCTCCTCCTCCTCCCTTTCTCCTTCTCCTTGTCCATCCCCTTTTCTTCCTCCTCTTTTCCACCATTCCTTCTCCTCCTCCCTGTCTTCTTCCTCCTCTCCTCCTCCACCTTTTCTCCTCCTCCTTGTCCTCTTCCTCCTCTCCTCCTCTTCTTCTTTCTCCTTTCTCCTTCTCCTCCTCTTCCTCCTCTCCTCCTCCTCCTCCTCCTCCACCTCCTCTCCTTCTCCTTCTCCTTGTCCATCCCCTTTTCCTCCTCCTCTTTTCCACCATTCCTTTTCCTCCTCCTCTTTCTCCTCCTCCTTGTCCCTCCTCTCCTCCTCTCCTCCTCCTCCTCCCCTCCCACTTCTTTTCCTTTCCCCCATTCTTCCCCCTCCCCCTCCCCTCTGGGCTCCCCCTCCCCTGCATACCCACCCCCCCTCCCCTGCGTGCCAGCGCCTCCTTCCTCCTCCTCCTCCTCCTCTTCAGCCCTAGGAAGGCAGGCGACAGGTGCAGGCAGGCAGGCAGGCAGGCAGAGAGGGAGGGAGGGAGGGAGCGTCCGGCCGCAGAGCCCATCCTGGGGGAAGGCGGGAGGGAGGGCTGTCTCACCGCCCGGTAGGTCTTCTTCTGCCCGGCGTGCTTGGGGGCCTTGCCCGGCTCGGCCGAGCTCTCCACGTGCATCGAGTAGATGATGTCGAAGAAATCTTCCACCACAGCCACTCGCTTGAGTGCGATGCCCTCCGGCTCTGACAGACCATCTGCCCCCTGCAAGAGCGGAGACAAGTCGAGTTAGGCTCAGGAAGGGACCGTGACAAGGGGGGGAAGGGGGGGGGCTTTGCTGCGGGGCACGGAGGGCGAGGGCCGGGTGGGGGGCATCGCCAGGCTGGCACGCCATCCCTCCCTCCCTCCTCCCCCCCCACCCGTCTCTGCTCCGGCAAAGAAAAAAGATGCCAAGAGACAAAAGCCAGTTTGCTTGCTTTCAGACGGTTGCCAGAGATGGCCCAGAGAAAAAGTGGGGTGATTTTAAACCCCTTTTTCTTACTTAGAGTAACCCCATGGAATGGGGGTGGGAGAGAGAGAAATTGGCTGGGTTGGCACAACCACACAACCACCCTCAACGGCTCCTTTCGGGCTGCCCTGGGCTGAGTGACTCCCAACGTCCAGGTTTTTCAGTTAGGTCATTTAAATAACTCGGCTTACGACCACAATTGAGCCCACCATTTCAGTTGCTAAGTGAAACATGTGTCAAGTGAGTTTTGTCCCACTTTACGGCCTTTCTTTCCACCGTTGTTAAGTGAATCGCCACAGCTGGCAAGTTAGTAACCCGGTTGTTAAGAGAATCGGGCTTCCCCCACCAACTTTGCTTGTCGGAAGGTCGCCGAAGGGGATGACGTGACCTCGGGACACACTGCAACGGTCATAAGTATGAAACGGTTGCCAAGGGTCTGAATTTTGATCGCGTGATCATGGGGTGCTTCGAAGGTCGTAACTGTGAAACATGGTCCTAAGTCACTTTTTTTCAGCGCCATTGCAAATTTGAACAGTCACTAAACAAATCGTTGTAAGTCGGGGACTGTCTCTACAACCGGCCGCTGTGTAGACTTGAACCCAAAAGGATGGTGCACGCAATCTCGGATCTGTTTGTTTATTTATAAAATTTATAAGCTGCCCATCTTACCTCAAGGTAACTCTGGGGGGCTTACAATCATAAAAAAATAAAGCTACATAAATTGAAAACAGAAATAAATTGATTAAAAAATGGGAAGGCCAGGAGTAGGATGGGGTGGGGGGCTGGGGGAAAGGAAGGTGAGATATATGATTTCTTCATTTGCTGCCGGCTGCTTACCAGGATATGCAGTACAATGCAGTGAGCCATGTGCAGATCTGTACATTGGGGAAACAAAACAGCCACTTCACAAACGCATGGCGCAACATAGGAGAACTAAAACTACATAGGACAAGATTGAGCGGTCCATCTGCATTTAAAAAGACAAAGGATGCTCTTTTGAAGACAGCAAAGCCCACATTTTGGACAAAGAGGATCTCTGGTTTGAAAGGGGGGGTCAAAGAGGCCATCTATGTCCAAATTGAACAGCCCCTCTCTCAACAGAGGGGGAGGGATAAGATATCATCTACTTCCAGTCTACAACACGGTCCTTTCAGCAGTTCCAAGAAGGCTCTACACCCATTTGGACCACTCAGGTGACCCTGAGGACACAGACAAACCTCCAAGTGCTTCAATGACCCTCTAAAAGGATGCAAGTGACCAGCTGTCTGCAAGGAATATAAATCCTTCCATTGACTGTTTGGACATAAATCATTTGCTTAGTCCTCAACTAACGACCGATTTTAAAGACGGCACGATTTAAATAACTACACACGCACACATTGTAGGCACCACAGATAGTCCTCGAAGTTATGACCGAATTCAAAGATGCGGTGATTTAAATCGATCATTTAAGCGCAAATCGTAGGCTTCGTCCTCGACTTACGACCAACTTCAAAATAGTCCTCAACTTATGACTGATTTTAAAGATGGGTTTTTAAAATAATTAAACATATAATGTAGGCACTACAGGTAATCCTCATTTTACGGCCAAATTCAAAGTAGTTCCCAAATTATGATCAAATTCAAAGACTTGGTGATTCAAATACTATAGATTACTTAAGCACAAATTGTAGGCTTTAGTCCTCGAGCTACGACCAACTTCAAAGTAGTCCTCAACTTATGACCAAATTGAAAGAGAGGGTGATTCCAATACTGTAATTACTTAAGCACAAATTGTAGGCTTGGTCCTCGACTTATGACCAACTTCAAAGTAGTCCTCAACTTACGACCAAATTGAAAAATGGAGTAATTTAAATAAATTACTTAACCCCAAATCGTAGCCACTTCAGCTAGTTCTCAATTTATAACCAAATTCAAAGATGGGGCCAAGGAGGATTTGGGGGCAAGACCGAACGGGATTGCCTTCGTAAGGATGCCAGGGGGTTAGCAACTCCCTGCCACAAATGATGTGGAATTACGGTTACAGTCGGAAGGAGAGGATGGCTTAAATGTTCTTTTTCAAAATAAAACAAAATAAAAACAGGTGCCAGGTGCAAGAAAGGTGCCAGTTCAGGACCTTTGCATGGATCAGCCAAACCGAAGTTTTGCAAACTTTCCGCTTTTATGATGATTTTATTCCTCTTTTAATTCCTACGGGAATATAATATCTATAACATGGATTGGTGGCTTTTAATATTTTTAATAAATATTAAATATTTTTAATATTTGAATTGTACACCACCCCGTGGTTGGTCTGTGAGTGAGATAGGCAGTTTGCAAATCTGATGGATAAATAAATCTGGCCACTTTAAGATGGGTGGACTTCAACTCCCAGAATTCTATGCTATGCTGGCTGGGGAATTCTGGGAGTTGAAGTCCACCCATTTTAAAGCGGTTAAGCTCCAGAAACACTGAATTACTCCTTCCTATTTTACACAGCACAGCCGATTTCTAGATTTAGAGAATTATTCCCAATTTTCTGCTCAAAAACGCCAACTCTAGCTGCTCCAATGACACAATGGTGCTTTTAATATGTTTTTTTTAAAAAACGTCCCACATAAAATCCCTTTGTATTGGTACAGAGGGCTTTTGAATGTTCCAAACAGTTGCACCTTTTTAAAAAAAAATTCCCGTTCCTTCAGAATTCCTGTAAAAATATTCCAGATTTTAGTTGTCTCTTATTGCAAATGTAGACAATGCAATTCACCAGCGGAGAAAATATTTCAAACTGGACCTTTTGGGGGGCCGAGGTCACTTTGAGAAAAGCAGGACAGTTCAGAGTTTGTTGCATTCTTGCAAACAAACCTGATGCGCAACATGGGAGTCTGTGATTGCAGGTAGTCCTCGCTTTACGACCGTAACGGTCGTTAAGTGGCTCAACATGTGATTGCATTCAATTTTACAACTTTCTTTGAGGCTGTACATAAATGTCATTAGGCAAACTCATGCAATTGTCATTTGGGTGCACGGGGGGAACGTAATTTATGATGTTTTTCCCAGAAATCAGCATTTATTACAAATTTCTGGTGAAAAAAAATAAAAAACCATACAAAATAAAAAGGGACAACAGAGAGGCAACTGTCAGAACTTTGAATCACGGTCGTAAGTACAGGTAGTCTTCAACTTACAACTACAATGGAGCCCAAAATTTCTGTTGTTAAGTAAGACACTTGTTAAGTGAGTTTTTGCCTCATTTTACCACCTTCTTTGTCAGAGTCACTAAATGAATCACTGCAGTTGAGAAGTAAGTCCGTTGTTAAGTGAATCCGGCTCCCCCATGGACTTTGCTCATCAGGTCACAAAAGGGGATCATGTAACCCCGGGACACGGCGACCGTCATAAATACGAGTCAGTTGCCAAAGTGTCTGAATTTTGATCTTGTGACCCTGGGGAGAAGTGCAACGGTCGCAAGTGTGAAAAACGGTCATAAGTCACTTTTCTCAGTGCTGTTGTAACTTTGAACGGTCACTAAACGAAATGTTGTAAGTCGAGGACTACTTGTAATTTCTTCCTGGTCCATCAAGAAAATGGCAACACAGGTGAACATTTAATGTCATTTATATAACGAAGGCACCTGCTTTAGGTACACCTTGTACACAGGTAGTCCTCGATTTACGACCACAGTTGAGCCCCACAATTTCTGTTGCTAAGCGAGACATGAGCTAAGAGAATTTGGCCCCGTTTTATGACCTTCCATGCCACCGTTGTTAAGTGAATCACTGCAGTCGTTAAGTTAGTCACATGGTTGTTAAGTGAATCTGGCTTCCCCATGGACTTTGCTTGACAGAAGGTCTCAAAAGAGGAACACGGGACTCCCCGGACACCGTGACCGTCATAAATACGAGCCAGTTGCCAAGGCTCTGAATGTTGATCACGCGACCCTAGGGAGGCTGCAATGGTCGTAAGTCTGAAAAACGGTCGTAAGTCACTTTTTTCAGGGCCGCTGTAACTTCAAACGGTCGCTAAGTGAAACTGCTGGACTACCTGTTTTTCCAAAGGGACGCAGTCCTGCTCTTCTCTTGCTCGCCATCCCAAGTAACAGAATGACAAAATGGGAAGGGACACTCGGAGGTCATCCAGTCCAACCCGCTGCAAGGAGACCTTAACAACTTGCTTTATTCCTTCCTTTCCAATCCCTGCAAGCCGCAAAGTAGAGACATTTCCCAACGCTGAACGGAGGGGGGCTTTGCAGCCCTTTTGGAAAAAGGGAACGTGAAAACTATTGGATTAAATTTAAGACTTGGTTGGAGGAAATGATACATCAATGTATTGAATTTAAACCAGAGCTGTTCCTACTGGGTATCCTACCTGAAAAAATTAGCAAGGAAAAAGTTTATTTGATAATACATGTAATAACATGTACGGAGCCTTGGTGGCGCAGCGGACTAAAGTGCTGTTAAGTAGCACTTAGCTGCCAGCTGCCTACAATTACTGAGAGTTCGAATCTCACCAGGCTCAAGGTTGACTCAGCCTTCCATCCTTCCGAGGTAGGTAAAATGAGGACCCGGATTGTGGGGGCAATAAGCTGACTTTGTATAAAAAAGAACGCGAAGCCCTACTAAACAGGTATATACAAAAGTATGAAGGCTATTGCTTAACACATTGTAAGCTGCCCTGAGTCTCCGGAGAAGGGAGGCATATAAATCGAACCAATAAATAATAAATAAATAAATAACAGTTGCAAGGATTGTCTATGCACGAAATTGGAAAGCGGGGAAAATACCTTTGGAAGAAGAAGTCATAAAAACAAAATCTTAGGTTGTGCAGAAATGAATAGATTTAACTCTGACGATTAAAGATAGAGAAGACTCAGAATGTTTTAAAGTATGGAATGATTTTTATTATTGGCTGGAGAAGAGATTAATTAAATGATTAATTATATAAGTATGTAAAAATATGCGACGCGTTGAATATTATGTTAGTGATGATGAATTGATATTGTGGACTGGATAAGGATCAAGATAGAAGTAATGACAACCAGGAGCCTGGTTTAGCTCAGCAGACTAAAAGCATAGTGATCAACACCAGCTGCCTGCAATTACTGTAAGTTCGAATCTCACCAGGCTCAAGGTTGACTCAGCCTTCCATCCTTTCTAAGGTAGGCAAAATGAGGACCCAGATTGTGGGGGCAATAAGCTGACTTTGTATAAATATACAAAAGTATGAAGGCTATTGCTTAACGCATTGTAAGCCACCCTGAGTCTCCGGAGAAGGGCGGCATATAAATCAAATTAAAAAAAAAAAAAAACTATACAGAAGAAGAAAGAACTTTGGAAAGTAACACCGAGAGGTCACAGGGAAGAGAAAAGTGATGTATTAAATGTTTGTCTAAAAAATAAAAAACTTTTTAAAAAAAAAAGGAAAAGGGGAACGTGAGAGGGAGAAAGAGAGAGAGAGAAAAAAAGAGAATAAAACCGATCCGGAGGTTTCTGGCTTCTCAACCTCTTGAGAAACTCCTGTTCCTCCTTCCTCTTTTCTCTCCACCTTCTTCTTTTGCAACCTTACTCATAGGTTTAGCTACACCGGCCCTGGGGGAGGGGGAAGTGCTACGTGGCCCAGTTATCTTCCAGAAAAGGCAGTTCACACAAAGATTGTTAGGTGCAAATAGAAATAACCTCCTATTTCCAAAGCAAGGAAAATAAAAAGCGAGAACGATCCAATGGATTTATTTTATTTCAAAAGAGGAAAATATATTTCAAGATGGTTTTTTCGCTTGGGATAATACCGCTTCTGGATTTCGCGCTTGCGAGGAAGGAAAATGAAACTTCTGACTTCGGTTTTGCTGATCAGAAAGATTTGTCGTTGTGGAAATGGCTAGTTATGTGTTAATAATGTGTAAAAGCAAAAAGAAAGTTGCTTTTCTTTTTGTACAGTGCTAAGAAGAGTTTGGAAGTCAATGCCCCTTTCATTTTCTTCTTTTTTTCCCTTATATCCCTCACCTTCTTTCCACCCTCTTAATTTCCTAATTTCTATTTTTCTTTGTATTTTATACAATTAAATAAATTTTAAAAATTGAACTTTAAAGAAAGCTTTCCGAATGGCTGCAGAGATCTCAGCGGCAGAACGATGGGAAAAAAATGCACATTCGGTCCAGAGGGGAGACCAGGATAAAATTTATTATTATTTATTTACTATGAAATTTATTGGCTCCTGGTTGATTCTCTTTGTGCGGGAAATAGCAACAAAGATGATTTAAGAGGCTGGAGGATAAGAACAGCTGCAGGAATTGGGTAGGTCTAGTTTAAGGAAAAGAAGGACTAACTAAGGGTGATATGATAGCAGTGCAGGTAGTCCTCGACTTATGACAATAATGGAGCCCAGAATTTCTGCTGTTAAGTGAGACATTTGTTTTGCGCCCCATTTTACGGCTTTTCTTGCCAGGTTTGCAAAGTGAATCCCTGTTAAATTAGGAACACGGTTGTTAAGTGAATCGGGCTTCGCCGTTGACTTTGCTTGTCGGAAGGTCACAAAATGGGGATCATGTGACCCCCCCACCCCAGGGACACGGCAACCGTCATAAATAGGAGTCAGTTGTCAGACATCCGAATGTATATCAGGCGATCATGGGGATGCTGCAACGGTCATAAGTGTGAAAAATGATCATAATGGTCACTTTTTGCTGTTGTAACTTTGAATGGTCACTAAATGAACTGTTGTAAGTCGAGGACTACCAGTCTTCCAGTATTTGAGGGGCTGCCACAAAGAAGAAGGGGTCAACCTGTTCTTCAAAGCACCTGAGGGTAGAACAAGAAGCAACGGGTGGAAACTAATCAAGGAGAGAAGCAACCTGGAATTAAGGAGGAATTTCCTAAGAGCGATCAATCAGTGGAACTGCTTGCCACCAGAAGTTGTGGGTGCTCCATCACTGGAGGTTTTTAAGAAGAGACTGGGCAGCCATTTGTTTGGAATGGTTTAGGACAAAGGTGTCCAGCCTTGGCCACTTTAAGCTGGATGCTGGAGGGGAGAATATATTCTGTGTAGGCCCAGAGTAGAGATAATGTTGCACAAATAAATTTCTAAAGTGTTACACCAGCAGGTGTAAGATGGGTGGACTTCAAGGAGGAGGAGGAGGAGGACTGTGGGGTCCCTGCTGCTCTCTGAGCTTGTTTTTTTTTTTTTGCAGACATTTCATGACCCAACCAGGGAACATCATCAGTGCTAGAAGGGAGTGGGGTGTATGGATGAGGAGATGGATGAGGAGGAGGAGGAGGAGGAAGAGAAGGAGTTCTCTGTTCTCTGAGTTTGGTGGTTTTCTTGCAAACATTTCATTATCCAAAGTATCCACTCCTTACTAGCACTGATGATGTTCCCTAGTTGGGTCATGAAACGTCTGCAAGAAAACAAGCCAGCTCAGAGTGCAACCAAGGGCCTCTTCTTTATAAATTTAATAAATAAATTAAACACCAGTGAAGCTTTCCTTGCACTTATCTGGCCTCCTCTTACATCCTACCAGGCTTTGACACACAGATGGTGAGGGGAAACACAGGGAGAGCCCACCCACCTGCTCCCACCTGCCAAGCCTCCAGCCACCTGCTGTTTGGTCCACTCCTCCACCTGGGGCTCAAACCCCTGGCAGCTGACGCCAAGGGGATTGGCTAGAACAAGCCCCCACCCCACCCGCTCTGCATCAGTCCAAACCTGAACATCCAGGGGTCTCTTGTCTACCCTGGTTGAGTCCCCCACCTCTAGCTTGTAACCTTCAATCCCACTCCCCAGGAATCAACCAGGATGATGAGGGGACTGGAGGCTAAAACATACAATGAACGGTTGCAGGAACTGGGCCTGGCTAGTCTAGTGAAGAGAAGGACCAGGGGAGACAGGAGAGCATCTTCCAATATTTGAGGGGCTGCCACAGAGAGGAGGAAGGGGGTCCACCTATTTTCCAAAGCACCTGAAGGCCAGACGAGGAATAATGGATGGAAACTGAACAAGGAGAGGTTCAACCTGGAAATAAGGAGGAATTTCCTGACAGTGAGAACAATTAACCAGTGGAACTGCTTGCCACCAGAAGTCGTGGGTTCTCTAACACTGAAGGTTTTTAAGAAGAGATTGGACAACCATTTGTCTGAAATGGTACAGGGTTTCCTGCCGGAGAAGGGGGTTGGACTAGAAGACCTCCAAGGTCCCTTCCGACTCTGCTACTCTGTTATTCTGCTGGGAGATCTTTGGAGGGAGGGGGGAGAGGCAATGAAAACCCTTGGGCCCCCATAGTTTGATTCTCCAGAGGAGCAGTGGGCCCAGGGGTCTTCTGTAGCCCTCTCCCCTCAGAGGCGAAGGGGCTCCCACCGCTCCTGGCCTCCCAGAAACATTTGAAACCCTGGCTTTGCAGCCTGGCATGGGGCTCACAGGGGGCTCTGAAAGACCCTGCCCTGCAATTTAACTAGTTTTTAACATCTCTTGCCCCTTTTTAAATTTGATATATGCTTTCTGGTTTTTGAAAAAATATTTTATTTGTACACTGCCCAGTCTCTCTTTCCCGGGGCGGGGGGGGGATGAGAGGTTTTAAAATTAGAAAGACAGGATGATAAATCGATAGATTGATGGATCAGGAAATATGATAGAAACAGAGAGGTAGAGGGGAAGCATAATTGACAGATGATGTAGGTAGGTAGGTAGAGAAACAGAGAGAGATAATAGGTAGGTAGGTAGGTTAATAGGTGAATGAATGGATGGATGGATGGATGGATAAAGTAGATTATAGATAGATAGATAGATAGATAGATAGATAGATAGATAGATAGAGTAGATGATAGATAGATGGATGGATGGATGAAGTAGATGGTAGATGATAGATAGATAGATATAGATAGATAGATAGTAGATAGATAGATATAGTAGATCGATTGATCAATAGATAATAGATAGGTAGGTAGATAGTAGATAGAAGATAGATAGATAGATAATAGACAGATAGGTAGCTAGATAGATAGTAGATAGATGATAGATAGATAGATAGATAGATAGATAGATAATAGACAGATAGGTAGGTAGGTAGGTAGGTAGATAGATAGATAGTAGATAGATAGATAGATAGTAGATTGATAGTAGATCGATCAATCGATCGATAGATGATAGATAGATAAGATAGATGATAGATAGATAGTAGGTAGATAAGCAGACAGAGAGATTAGGTTGGTAGGGAGGGAGAGAGAGATGGCTTAGATTGGTAGGTAGGCAGATAAAAGGTAGGTAGGTAGGTAAGGAGAGAGAGGGGAGGGGGGAGGGGGGAAGAGAGAAACTGACTGACTGGTATAGGGCTGGCTGGGTGGATAAATGATTGATAGACAGAGGTGACAGCTGGAGAGACAGAGAGAGACAGAGAGAGAGAGAGACGAGAGTCCGGAAGCCCCTTGCAAACCGGGGGGGGGGGGGGGGGGGG
>WNWU01019704.1:14824-25845 GCA_012654045.1 Ptyas mucosa
CTCCAGCCAGCTATGCTGGCTGGAGAATTCTGGGAGTTGAAGTCCACAAGTCTTAAAGCTGCCAAGTTTGAAGACCTCTGGTCTATGGAGATTCTCCGTCATCATGGTGGTCCCAAAGATGCTTTTTCAAGAAGCAACTGGACTTTTTGGTTTTCTCTTTGAAGGTGTTTCGCTTCTCATCCAAGAAGCTTCTTTAGCTCTTCAGAAAGAGGGATAACGACCCGATGGCTGCAAGAAATATAAATCCATCCATCCTCCACCCTTCAGGCAGAAGAGCTGAGGAAGCTTCTTGGATGAGAAGGGAAACGCCTTCAAGGAAAAGCAAAGTCCAGTTGGCACTTGAAAAAGCAACTTTGGGACAACCATCTTAAGGAGGACACTGAGGACCCAGCAAAGATCCAACAGTTCTCCTCCTCCTCCTCTTCCTCCTTGAAGTCCACCCATTTTACAGCTGCTGAGGTTGAAAACCCCTGCTCTAAAATGGCCAAAACACATTAGAAATTTACCTCTGCAACATTGCTCTGCCCGTATCTCTACTCTGGCCCTACACAGAATAGGTTCTCCCTTCCAATATCACAAGACCACCCCCCTCTTCAATTCCCCAAGCTAAGAGCCGCTCCTGAAAAGGGCAGTACCCCCCACCCTTAATATATAGGACGAGGTTTCCACTTTTCCTTCCCAACACCAAGTGCAAAACGAGACACACCCACCACAAGGTTTTACTTGGGGGGGTGTAACATATTGGTAAGGGGAATGGGTGCCCCCTCCTAATAAGGACCACAGGAGAGGCAAGGGGGGGTCTGCTTTGATGCCCTCCCCCTCCCAGTTAGCAGGGCTTCCGGGAGGGGGGGGGCACAGATGGCGAATCCCCCTTGGGAACAGAGAACCAACTTAAAAGAGGTCTGGGAAGGGAGGTCCTAATATGGTTAAGGCTGGGGGGTGAGTAGGGGGTGGGAAAGGGCTGGCGGCTTTTCCCCCTTGGTGGCCTCTGCACTTTGGGTGCAGAGCTATCAATGGGTCCTTCTGACTGCAGGCAATGGGGCCGATACCAGCTGGATCCCACTTCCTGTCGCTGCAAAAGATCTCTTCCTGCCAGCTTCGAAGCCGCCCTGGTTTTTCTGACCGCATTTGAAACGTCCACCCTGCTGGGATGGTGAGAAAGCAAACTTCTCTGTCCTCCCTGCAGAGAGTCAGGGCTTCGTCCCTGCGAGGGCAAGACGGCACTTGGGGGGGCACCAGGAGTGGCATCCTGGCAGAATGTAGAATACCAGAGTTGGAAGGGACCTTGGAGGTCTTCTAGTCCAGCCCCCTGCTCAAGCACGAGGCCCTATACAATCCCAGACAAACAGCTGACCAATCTCTTCTTAAAACCTCGAGTGATGGAGCACCCACAACCTCTGGTGGCAAGCAGTTCCACTGGTTAATTGTTCGAACTGTCAGGAAATTTCTCCCTATTTCTAGGTTGCTTCTCTCCTTGACTAGTTTCCATCTGTTGCTTCTTGTCCTGCCTTTAGGGGCTTTGGAGAATAGCTTGGCCCCCTCTTCTCTGGAGCAGCCCCTCAGATATTGGAAGACTGCTATCATGTCTCCCCTCATCTTTGTTTTTATTAAACTAGGCATACCCAAGCCCTGCAACCGTTCTTCATATGGTTTGAAGGCGCCTTGGTGGTGCAGCGGACTAAAGTGCTGTTAAGTAGCACTTAGCTGCCAGCTGCCTGCAATTACTGCAAGTTTGAATCTCACCAGGCTCAAGGTTGACTCATCCTTCCATCCTTCTGAGGTAGGTAAAATGAGGACCCGGATTGTGGGGGCAATAAGCTGACTTTGTATAAATAAGAACACCGCTTAGGGGGCCAAAAGCCCTACTAAGCAGGTATATACAAAAGTATGAAGGCTATTGCTTAACGCATTGTAAGCCGCCCTGAGTCTCCGGAGAAGGATGGCATATAAATCGAAACAATCAATCAATCAATCAATCAACCAATGTTTTAGCCTCCAGTCCTTCCTTTCTCTTCCTTTATTTCTCTTCCTTCCTTCCCCTTCTTTTTCTTTTTCTTTCTTTTTCTTTCTTTCTTTCTTTCTTTTTCTTTCCTTCCTTCCTTCCTTCTTCTTTCTTTCTTCTTTCTTTTTCTTTCCTTCCTCCCTCCCATCCTTTTGATACATTACTCAAAGCCATGCTTTCTTGGCTGGGGAATCCTGGAAGTTGAAGTCCACAGGTCTTCCAGATGCCCCTGTCTGCCTTTGCATCTGTGTGAACATCCATCCATCCATCCATCCATCCAGGAACTGGGGAAGGGAGGGACGTCCCCTGTGTCATGACATCATCGCGGAGATGATTCCAATGGTGTAATTGGCCTGACGACAGCGCAACCCAGGGGACGCCCCCCCTCCTCCCCCTCCCCGCGGCTTCCACCAGGCCTCTCCGACTGATGCAATTCAGCCATTATTCCCCAGCCCCTCCCTGGAGCAGGACACCTGAGGTCAGGAGCCCCCCTCCCCCCACAGTCCATTGCTCAGCTCAGCCCTGGAGCCTCCCTTGACCTCTACACTCCCCCACCCCACTGCCCTCCTTCACTCCCCACTGGGTCTCCTGGTCATGCTGGGGTGGTCATGGGGGGGGGGGGGAGAGGTATGGCATGCTTTGGACAAGGGCAGCCCTGAACCTGTAAGTGCTGAGGGTGCCTCCCACTGCCTGATTTCCAGTGGGAGCCAGCTTTGATCTGCCGGGTATTTCCCTTGAAAACTTCTTTTTTTATTATTTATGGACCAGGCTGGATTTTCTTTTAAGGTTTGAAAGTGGGGGAGAGGGGGAGAATGGAAGCTTATTGCATGAAAGGGAATGAGAAGGAAGGAAGGAAGAAGGAAAGAAAGGAAGAGAGAGTTGGGAAGAAGGAAATGGGGGAAAAAGGAAAGGAAGGGAAAGGAAACAGAAGGAAAGGGAAAAAGGAAACAAAAGGAAGAAGGAGGAAAGGAAATAGAAAAAGAGGGAAGGGAAGGAGGAAGGGAAAGGGAAGGAAAGAGAAGGAGAGGAGAGGAGAGGAAAGGAGGAAAGGGAAGGGAGGAAGAATGAAAATAGAAAGAGGGAAGGGAAGGGAAGGATGAAGGGGAAGGGAAGGGAAGAAGAAGGAAAATAGGGAAAGGAAAGGAAAGGAGAGGAGGAAGAATGAAAATAGAAAGAAGGAAGGAAAGGAAAAGAGGAAGGGAAGGGAAGGGAAGGAAAAGAAAAGAAAGGAAAGGAGGAAGGGGAAGGGAAAAGAGGAAGAATGAAAATAGAAAGAGGGAAGGAAAGGAGGAAGGGAAGGGAAAGAAAGGAAAGGAGGAAGGAGAAGGGAAGGGAAGGGAGGAGGAATGAAAATAGAAAGAGGGAAGAGAAGGGAAGGGAAGGAAGAATGAAAATAAAAAAAGGTAAGGAAAGGAGGGAGGGGAGGGGAGAAGGAATGAAAACAGAAAAAGGAAAGGAAAGGAGGAAGGGGAAGGGAGGGGAAGAGAAATGAAAATAGAAAGAGGGAAGGGAAGGGAAGGAGAGAAGAAGGAAAAGAAAGGAAAGGAAAAAGGGAGGAAGGGTTACAGGAGGCAGACAGTGAGAGCCAATTTATTGAGGCTGCTCACAGGACTGACGCTTGGCATCAGCAGGTCGAGAGAGAGAGAGAGAGAGAGAGAGAGAGAGAGAGAGAGAGGGAGGGAGACCCACACCTTTGCCAAACTGGGTCTGGGCTTTTGTTCCGGCTTGCTGTGAAAACTGCAGATCCGGGACGCCTGAGCCTTTCCCAGCCTGTCGCCCTTCCCGCCGTCTTGCCTTGCAACCAGTCCAGCAAGGCGGCCAATTACTCTCCCGGTGGGAACACGGCCTCCCTCCACGCAGATCCAGCAGCGGCAACCTAGAATGACTTCCCGGCTGCAAAACCGGAGGGGGCTCGGCCAGGCCCACCCCCCCCACCAATATTTAACCCGGTTACCAGCGCATGAAGGAAAAAAATCTCCCTTCGGGGAAAAAAAAAACCGGGCAAGGAGGCGGATAACAAAGGAACATTCATAAGCCAGGAGTTGAGATGCTGAGAACAGATGGCCAAGTCAAAAAGAGCCCCCCCCCCCCCCCCAACCCCCCCCCGCAAACCAAGACATAAAAGATCCGGTTGGGCTATTCTAGGGCCTCCCCTCCGGGGGTGGGCGGGTGGGGTATTGGGGGGAATGTGTGGGGTGGAAAAGGGGGCACACCATGCAATAATGCACTTCGCGACATCCCTGTGCTTAGGATGCGAGCGGAGAAGCCAGCCAGGAGGACTCAAGGTGTATATCAGGAGGTGGGCCGTGGAGATGCTTAGTGCCATGTCCTTGTGGTTTTGAGGCTGGGGGGTTGCTGACCCCTTTGGACCGCAAACCCAGGTTGGCCCGGAAGAAAAGTGGCCTGCCTGGGTGGCCCACCCAGCAAAGCCACCGTGCTTGGGGAGGTGGAGGGCAGGTGTCAAGAGGAGAAACAGGTGGGATCTTGCAAGGAAATATTTGAAAGGCAGAGAGCACCACGAATCTCCCCATCCTCTCCCTCTTCTTCCTCCTTCCTCCCTGCTAGCATTGATGATGTTTCCCAGTTGGGTCATGAAATGTCTACAAGAAAACAATCAAGCTCAGAGAGCACCAAGGACCCCACAGCCCGCCTCCTCCTCTCTGCAAACCCTTTGCCTTCTAGCACTGATGATGTTCCCTAGTTGGGTCATGAAACGTCTGCAAGAAAACAACCAAGCTCAGAGAGCACCAAGGACCCCACAGTTTTCCTCCTCCTCCTCCTCCTCCACTTCCTCCTCCTCCTCTCTTTCCTCTCCTGCCTTCCTGTTCCTCCTCAAACTCCACTCCCTCCTAGTACTGATGATGTTCCCTAGTTGGGTCATGAAACGTCTGCAAGAAAACAACCAAGCTCAGAGAGCACCGAGGACCCCATAGTCTTCCTCCTCCCTTGTAGCACTGATGATGTTCCCTAGTTGGGTCATGAAATGTCTGCAAGAAAACCACCAGAAGGTACCAAGGACCCCACAGGTCTCCTCCTCCTCCCCCTCCCCCCTGCAAACCCCACTCTAGCAAGAAAACAACCAAGCCCAAAAGTACCAAGGACCCCACAGTATTATAACTCAAACAGTTGGCATCCCTGGCACCCACAAAAGGCTCTGTGGCACCCCATGTGATAGCCTTGGTGCTATTAGCTGGGGGATTCTGGGAGCTGAACTCCAGCAAACTTAAGTCAACCCCAGGTTGGGGGTGACTAGGTGGCTCAGTGGCTAAGACCCTGAGCTTGTCGATCAGAAAGGTTTGGCAGTTCGGCGGTTCTAATCCCTAGTCCAGGTCTCCTGCGTGAGCAGGGGGTTGGACTAGATAACCTCCAGGGTCCCTTCCAACTCTTGTTACCAGGGGTGAAATGCTCCCGGTTTGGACCGGCTCGGGAGAGTAGGTAGCGATGGTGGCAGGCAGTTCGGAGAACCAGTAGCAAAAATCCCTTCCCCCCCCAGCCTCCAGCTTGCTTACTTTAGCTGCTGGTTGCAACGCCTGCCTTGCTTTGCTTGCTGTAATCCCCGCAATCCATTGCATCAGCAAGCAACTGAATCTCCCTGCCTGCAATCAAGCTCATTGGTGAGCAGCCCTATCAGCCTGCCTGCCTTCCTGTCTGCCTTGTACCTTTGCTGGCTGAGGAATTCTGGGAGTTGAAGTCCACAAGTCTTAAAGTTGCCAAGGTTGGAGACCCCTGTTCTATTGGGTGAGTTTTTCCCCCTTTGAGAGCTTTAAAAAAAATAGTTAATTGGGGGTTTTTTAGTTGTTTTTTTTAGACCTAGCCATTTAAAGTTTAGGAAGTTTTAAATTTAGCTGCTTTTATATAAAAATAAAATAAAATAATATTTGTGCAGCTTTCTGAGATTTTGTGTGTTTCTGTAGTATTTCACTCTAACTACACAAACACAAAATCTCACAAAGCTGTATGTGGAATTTTGTGTGTGTAAAGTGTGAAAGTTGGTTTTTGGGGCTTTTTGTGGCTGTGTGGGGTTCCTGCTTGTTGCAGGGGCCATTTTGGGTCTAGCACAGCTGCTTTTACATTGTGGGTGAGCCAGTTGTGTTGCGTTGTGTTGTGTAGGTTGAAAAAGGGCAAAGAAGTGACATTGACTTGGCCACACCCACCTGACCAACAAGCCACGCCCACCCAGACACCTTACCACCAAGCCTCGCCCACTAATTAAGCCACGCCCACAGAACCGGTAGCGAAAATTTTTAGATTTCACCCCTGCTTGTTACTGTTACTGGTTCTGAACCCAACCCTTTCCCTGACCCACATTATTTCATGTCAAGAGGAGAAATATGTCACTTTAATTCGGGGACCTCAATCTCTCTCTCTCTTTGGCCGAACACCCCGTTCTCTCTCTTTTGCTCCCCAAAACCAATAACTTTGTGGCAACTCAAACTCAATCCCCTTTTTCAAAAAAAAAAACTGCAGGAAGAAAATTGTCCCCAGGTGTTAAAAAGCAAGCTGGCCGTTTTATCCTGCCCGACGAGCTTTTGCTCAAATTTTTATTATTCTTGTTTTTTCGCTCGTTTTAATTCTCACCCCCGTTGCTGCCATTAAATTCCCAGATCCCTACAGGGAGTCCTCGACTTACGACCGCAATGAAGTCACTGCCCCCCCCAATTTTCCACGGCTAGGCAAGACACATCAGGCGAGCAGCGTTCCATTTTACGACAGTGGCTACGGATGTTGAGGGAATCGCTGCGGTTGTTAAGCAAAACATGCAGTTGTTAAGCAAAGCTGGCTTCTCCCATTGACTTTGCGTGGGAAAATTACAAAGTCACATGACCCTGGGGCAGTGCAACAGGCATTAAGTCCATGCCAGTTGCCAAATGTCTGAATTTTGATCTCAGGACCTGCAGCGGTCTTTAAGTGTGAAAAACGGTCCTCAGTCACTTTTTTTCTAGTTCCGTTGTAATTTTGAATGGTCACTAAATGAACTGTTCTAAGTCGAGGACTCCCTGTAATAACATTTCTGAACGTCCCCGCTAAGGAGGCGCACCGGAAAGCTTGGAAAAGATGCTAGAGAGGACAACAGCAGCCTGTTTCTTCGTGCAAGTGACCCTCCCTTCTGCAAAAGACAGGCTGCAACGCCAGGGGTGAAACGTAAAATTTGTTACTACCGGTTCTGTGGGCGTGGCTTGGTGGTGGTGGGGGTAATGTAACTGAGTGGGCGTGGCCAATTTTTTATTTTTTTTAACTTTTCAAAGCATTTTTTCTAATGCTTTGAAAAGCCTCTCTGCCGATCAGGCAACTCAGCTGGGATCATCAGAGAGGCATTTTTTAAAGCATTTTTTTTACCTTTTCGGCGGAAGAGGTGGTAGGAAAAATGCTTTTAAAAGTAAAAAGAAAAAAAAGCCTCTGATGATTGTGTGGCTCAGCTGGGCATGGGGGAGGGGGGCACAGGGATTTTTGCTCCCAGTTCTCCTAACCCCCCACCTCCATCGCTACCGGATCGGGCGATCCGGTCCAAACCAGGAGCATTTCACCCCTGCTGCAACCCAACAGGGCAAGCCTCGGTCCAGTTGGAAGGCGGAACCAAACAAACAGAGATCGAACAGCCTGAGATTCAATGTTTTCCCAACTCGGTTCTGCCAATTTCACCAGGCTGGGCCACACGGAAACCGGAGCTGACCACCGCCTGTATAGGCTCTCCTGCTTGAGCAGCAGGTTGGACTAGAAGACCTCTAAGGTTCCCTTTCAAGTCTGATATTCTACCTGACTGCAGAGCTGGGCTTAGCGGCTTCCTTTTTCCCATTCTCGGTTCCAGTTTTTGGTGGGGAAAATAGGAGGAGGAAGGCGTGTTGGGTAGGTTCATCGCTTTCAATTATTTGTGAAAATAATACAGTCCTCGACTTACATCCGTTCATTTACTGACCAAAGTTACAACCGCACTGAAAAAAAAAAAGAGGCTTAGGGCTGTGACCCTCTCAGCATCCTTGTGGTCACGTGATCAAAATCCAGACTCTGGCCAACTGACTCACATTTATGACGGTTGCAGTGTGCTTGGGGGGGGGGGTGTCACGTGATCCCCTTTTGCGACCATCTGACAAGCCACATTCATTTAACGACCGACTTAGTAACTTATTGACTGCGGTGATTCACCGCAGGAAGGACGTAAAACGGGGCATTGCTTCACACCTGTCTTTGCTTAGTTATGGACATTTTGGGCGCTGTTGTGGTCGTAAGTCAAGGACTACCTGTAATAGGTAGGATTCAAACCAATAAATAATTACAGCATCCTATTCTTCCGGCTTTTCCTGTAAACATTAAGCCAAGCTACGTTCAGAGCAAGGAAATTTCGGAGGTCCTGCAAGGAAGTCGCCTCGGCTAATAATGGACTTGAGTGAGAACTCCAGATATTAACTGATTATTCAACACAGATCCACCCAGAGA
This sequence comes from Ptyas mucosa, assembly GCA_012654045.1. Classification (NCBI taxonomy): domain Eukaryota; kingdom Metazoa; phylum Chordata; class Lepidosauria; order Squamata; family Colubridae; genus Ptyas; species Ptyas mucosa. Next base: position 23,259 of record WNWU01019704.1, read on the forward strand.
CAGGCAGCTATTATTAAACCCCTGGGATCTAGGAGATCAGCCGGCTCCAAAGCACTTATTTTTGATTGGTCCATGGAGATAAAGACTAGGTCTCAGGTTCTTTCTTTCGTTCCTTTCTTTCTTTCTCTTTTTCTTTCTGTCTCTTTCTTTCTCTCTTTTTTTTTCTGTTCCTTCCTTCCTTTCCTTTCCTTTCTTTCTTTCCTTTTTCTTTCTTTCTCTTTCTCTTCCTTTCTTTTTTCTTCCTTTCTTTTTTCTTTCCTTTTTCTCTCCCTTTTCTTTTTCTCTTCCTTCCTTTCCATTTCTTTTCCTTCTTTCCTCTTTTCTTTTTCTCTTCCTTTTTTCTTCCTTCCTTTTCTTTCTTTCCTTCTTTTTCTCTCTTCCTTCCTTTCCACCTCTTTTTTCTTCTTTCTTTCTTTTTTTTTTTTCTTCCCCTTCCTTCCTCCCTCCCTTCCTTCCTTTTTCTTTCCTGTTATGGAGATTCTCAGTCATCCCAGTTGTCCCAAAACTGCTTTTTCCAAAAGGCAACTGGACTTTCTTGTTTTTCTTTTGAAGGCGTTTTGCTTCTCATCCAAGGAGCTTCTTCAGCGCTGACTGGATGGTGGGGAAAGGAAGGATTTCTACTCCTTGCAGGCACCTGGTCACCTGCATCCTTCTAGAGGGTCGTTGAGGCCACTTGGAGGTTTGTCTGTGTCCTCAGAGTGCAAGTGGCCTCAAAGACCCTCTAAAGGGATGCAAATGACCAGTTGTCCGCAAGGAATATAAATCCATTTGTTCCCTACCATCCAGTCAGAGCGGAGGAAGCTTCTTGGATGAGAAGTGAAACGTCTTCAAAAGAAAAACAAGAAAGTCCAGTTGCCTCTTTCTTTCCTTTCCTTTCCTTTCCTTTCCTTTCCTTTCCTTCCTTCCTTCTTTCCTTTTTTCCTTCTCTTTCTTTCTGTATTGCAAGACAGAAAATTTGCTCTGCCATCTCATTTCTCGGGCTCAGGGCCCTTTTTTCCCCCAAGCCTGCAATTTCACTTGGCATCTTTCATCGTTGGTCCTCGACATACGACAGTTTGCTTAGTGACTGTTCGAAGTTATCACAGCACTGAAAAAAAAGTGACTTATGAGCCTTTTTCAACCCTTGCAGCATCCCCACGGTCAAAACTCAAGACGCTTGGCAACTGATTCACATTTATGACCATTGCAGTGTGCCGGGGTCATGTGATCACTTTTTAATGACCTACTGACCAGCAGAGTCAATGGGGAAGCCAGACTCGCTTAATGACCGGGTGATTTAACTTATTTTTTTTAACATTTTTTAAATTTTAAGTACAGATAATGCAAACATATACATCTAAATACAAAAAAGAAAGAAAAAAAATACAAATATTACAGTGTACCCCTGCCCCCAGAGACCATTCTTTCCCTTTCTTATATTTCTTCTTCTGTAACAACTAAACGATATGCAATATATTCCAATTGTGGCCTTATCCCCTCCAAACCAACATATATTGTTGGTTTGATCCCGGCCTGGACTGATGGGGTAGTATATTTTAATTTTTTAAAAATACTTTTTTTTTGATATTTTTTTTTATGTGTATTTGTTGTTTTTAACAGTCGCTTGGTCGATTGTCGTTGTGAGCCGCCCTGAGTCCTTGGAGATAGGGCAGCATACAAATTTTATAAAATAAATAAATAAATAAATAAATAAATAAATAAATATATTCCTGAGTAGGTTTATTCTCTTAACAACTGTGGCAAGGAGGTCATAAAAGGGGGCAAAACTCACTTAGTAGCTGCCTTGATTAGACACAGAAATTTGGGGGTAAATGATGGTCCTACGTCGATGGCATCTTGGAAGAAGATTTTGAATTGTTCAAAAATGAGGCTGCGTTCGGCAGGGAAGAGGGGAGAGACGGCCAGATGCCTCTTCTGGGGGGCGGGGGCAAGGGAAGGGGCGACCTGGCCCTGAGCTTCCTCCACGGAGCACCTGAGCCTCCCCATTTTCAGCATCTCTATCTCTCTCTCTCTCTCTGGGCTACTCCAGATGCTTCCAGCACATCAGCCTCCTAGGAATACCTTCAGCAAAAGTGGTGTTTCCAGGGCTCTGGCAGAATGCACCCCACGGGGAAGAGGAGGTGGGGACACAGGCAGAGAAGAAGGGGAGGGGTGCAGAAGCAGAGGCCAACAGGTTGGGGGTTTTGCTAAATCAAGGGGGGGAAGCAGCCTGTAGCCCCTCGAAGGGCAGGCCTTGGTTTTATTACAAATAGATGTATTATATGATATGGTTTATAACTAGCGATCCTTCTATGTCTACAGGATTCATTCGTCCAGCTATCCATCCATCTGTCATCCATCCATCAACCCACCTGGATGGATGGATGGATATGGATTGGGTTGGGTGGCTGTCTCGATAGGTAAGTAGGTAGATGATAGATAGGTAGGTAGGTAGGTGGGCAGGCAGGCAGGAAGTGGGAGATAGAAAGAAAGAGAGAGAGAGAGAAGAAAGAAGGAAGGAAGGAAGGTGGGAGACAGACAAAAGAAAGAAAGAAAGACAGAAAGAAAGAAAGAAAGAAAGAAAGAAAGAAAGAAAGAAAGAAAGAAA
>WNWU01019705.1:0-11924 GCA_012654045.1 Ptyas mucosa
TAGAATAGAATAGAATAGAATAGAATAGAATAGAATAGAATAGAATAATAGAGTTATCCAACATCTTCTTAAAAACTTCCAGTGTTGGAGCATTCACAACTCATTCACATCAGAAAGAAGGAGGAAATTTTAGAATAATGAGTCAGGGTCAGCCATGCCGGGAACCTGGGAAGTGAAGCGTCCCCAACAACACACAATTTCCACCCTTGAAAAACCACAGACTAAAAACTGGAGCAAACCTGTAGTAAACCTCACCATAACGTATCTGACTCCATTATGGCTGCATTCGCACTGGGCCAGATCCACCAACTGCATTAGCAGATCTGATTAATGTTAACATGGTTTCTCTGGAACCTTCTCTGAATGTTGAATGTTACGTTGAACATTCAGTAACCTAGTTAATTTCTTGTCTCTTTTTAGAATAGAATAGAATAGAATAGAATAGAATAGAATAGAATAGAATAGAATAGAATAGAATAGAATAGAATAGAATAGAATAGAATAGAATAGAATAGAGTTGGAAGGGACCTTGGAGGTCTTCTAGTCCAACCCCCTGCCCAGGCAGGAAACCCTACATCACTTCAGACAAATGGTTATCCAACATCTTCTTTAAAATTTCCAGTGTTGGAGCATTCACAACTTCTGCAGGCAAGTTGTTCCACTGATTAATTGTTCTAACTGTCAGGAAATTTCTCCTTATTTCTATATTGCTTCTCTCGATTAATTTCCACCCATTGCTTCTTGTTCTACCCTCAGGTGCTTTGGAGAATAGCTTCACTCCCTCTTCTTTGTGGCAACCCCTGAGAAATGAGAACACTGCTATCATGTCACCCCTAGTCCTTCTTTTCATTAAATTGGAGAATAGCTTGACTCCCTCTTCTTTGTGGCAGCCCCTGAGATATTGGAAGACTGCAATCATGTTACCCCTAGTCCTTTTTTTTCATTAAACTAGACATATCCCGTTCCTGCAACCGTTCTTTATATGTTTTATCTTCCAGTTCCCTAATCATCTCTTCTCTGCACTCTTTCCAGAGTCTCCACATCTTTTTTACGTCGTGGTGACCAAAACTGGATGCAGGATTCCAAGTGTGGCCTTACCAAGGCCTTATAAAGCGGTATTAACACTCCATGTGATCTTGATTCCATCCCTCTGTTGATGCAACCCAGAACTGTGTTGGCTTTTTTGGCAGCTGCTTCACACGGCTGGCTCCTACTTAAATGGTTGTCTACTAGGACTCCAAGATCCCTCTCACAGTTACTACTATCGAGCAAGGTACCACAATTATGGTACCTGTGCATTTTGTTTTTCTTCCCTGAATGCTTTTTGCTTTTTTCACTGTTGAATTTCATTTTGTTAGATAGCGCCCAATGTTCAAGTCTGTCCAGATCCTTCTGTATCTTGAGCCTATCTTCTGGAGGGTTGGCTATTCCTGCCAGCTTGGTGTCATCTGCAAATTTGATGAGTTCCCCATCTATCTCCTCGTCCAAGTCATTGATGAAGATGTTGAAGAGCACTGGGCCTAAAACAGAGCCCAGTGCTCTTTTCATTTCCCCATCTTTTGAGTGACTGCAGAAGAATTGCACTCACTCCATAAGGGAAGTTGACATTTTGTTTTTTAAAAAATGTTCTTGAAAAAGATGTGGAGACTCTAGAAAGAGGACAGAGAAGAGCAAGTGAGATGATCAGGCTAAAACATATGAAAACAGTTGCAGGAACTGCATATTTCTAACTTAATGAAGAGAAGGACCAGGGGGGGCATGATAGCAGGCTTCCAATATTTGAGGGGCTGCCACAAAGAAGAGGGGGTCAACTTATTTTCCAAAACAGCAGAAGGAAAGACAAGAAGCAACGGATGGAAACTAATCAAGGAGAGAAGCAACCTGGAATTAAGGAGAAATTTCCTGACTGTGAGAACAATAAACCAGTGGAACTGCTTGCCACCAGAAGTTGTGGGTGCTCCATCACTGGAGGCTTTCAACAAGAAATTAGACAACCATTTGTCTGAAATAGTTTGAGTTTCCTGCTTGAGCAGAGGGTTGGACTAGAAGACCTCCAACTAAGTCCAACAACTTATAAACCATAAAAGTAGTTTTTTCCAGAATCATTGACATTTCCTGGAAAACCTCCTAATATTTATTTAATTGTTTGTGTATTTGACTTGTTTGCTGTCCATCTCACTGAGAGACAACTGAGCAACTTATAAACATTAAAAGCCAATAAGATATTGAAACATTAACACTCATAATAATGAGGGAGATGGGAGAATTAGAAATAAATCTATATATTTATTTAAATAAAACAATAGTAATAATTTACAATTAAAAAGTGAGAGAGAAAGGGAGCAGGATTTTTATATTTCCACTTATTTCCAAATATATTTTATTATGTGCTACAAAATATATAATACAATACATTAAAATTGTCATATCTTACCTATTGCATCATCTTATATTCCAAAATTATAAATAGTTTCGGAATATCCTAATACAATACTGGTATATTTTGAAATTATTGTTGTTCGTACTTTTAATTCATCTAATAACCAGCGTGGTCTGTGCCAAGGGCAAAGTAACCTGAAGGAAGTTAATAAAGGAAAACCATTGTTAAAAATCAGAAATATTAACAAGGAGCAGAATTGTAGAAAAATACCAAAGTGACGAAAAAGTAAAATAAATAAAATATAAAAAAATGAAAAGAAATAAAATGAAATATTGAAATATAGAAATAAAATGACAAATAATAAAATAAAGTAATAAATACAATACAATACAATACAATACAATACCGGACGAAAGTGCAATGCTTCCAGGTCAACTCTCCCCATTGCAGCCAAGAAAGACCTGGCCTCCATCAGAGAAGTCCCAGAAGCAAAGACCCCCTTAAGTTAAAGGTCTGTTCCAGGATCTTCGGGCAGTCCCTGGGGCATTTCAGCTGCCCAATTCAAAGGAAGGTGTCGGGGGTACGGGATGGGACATGACGGATGTCTCCCCCTTGTATGACCACTTGAAGGAGGGGCTTCAGATCGACCTGATCCTCTAACCTTCCTGCCTTCCTGTCATCCTTCACTCCATTCTCCATTTTTATTCTAAATGTACAAGTCCTGTATCGTGGCCTCTGAGATTGTTTGGGTCTATGGAGTGCCCATCAGAGATTTCCTTCCTTCCTTCCTTCCTTCCTTCCTTCCTTCCTTCCTTCCTTCCTTCCTTCCTTCTCCTATCTTTCTCCTTCCTTCCTTCCTTCCGTCCTTCTCCCTTTAATATTTCATTGCTTTCCTTCCTTCCCGCCTGATAATTTCAGTAAGTTAAAATCAAATTTCCTTCCTCCCTTCCTATAAAATCAAACTCAATCTTCTCCCCTTCCTTCCTCCCTCCCTCCCTTCTCTCATCTTTCTCCTTCCTTCCTCCTTCCCTTCTTCTTTCATGTCTGTCTTTTTTCCTTCCTTGCTTCCTTCCATGCTTCCTCCCTTCCTCCTTCCCTCCCTCCCTTCCCCATCTTTTTCCTTCCTTCCTCCCTCCCTCCCTCCCTCCTTTCTTTCCTCCCTCCCTCCCTCGATCAACATTCTCCTCTCCTCCTCTTCTCTTCTCTTCTTCTCTCCCATTTTCCCCACCCATCTTCTCTTAAGAGCTTAAGATGTGACATGAACATAACCAGAGAGGGCAGACCTATCCAAACTAACAGGTTTTTTTTCCCCTTGAATACTTTTCACCCCTCATCCAGGAAGCTTTCTCAGTTCTAACTTAAAACTTCTTGAATGAGAAGCAAAACGTTTTCACGGAAAAATTCCAAAAAGTCCAGTTGCCTTTTGGGAAAGCATCTTTGGAACTCCTTACCACAGAACAGAAGAGCTGGACTTTACGAGCATAACTGAGCCTACAATTTCTGTTGCTAAGTCAGACCGTTGTTAAGTGAGTTTCGCCCCATTTTACGACCTCGCTTGCCAGAATCGTTAAGTGAATCCAGCTTCCCCATTTCAGTTGGCTTGTCCGAAGGTCACAAAATAAAATTCTGTTTTGGCATCCCAGATGGAGCACCGGAAGGGCTGAAACGATGCTCAGCTCATGCGTTCCTCGCAGCCCTCCTGACCTCCGTGGGTCAAAACCTCACTTGGAAACTCGTGGGGCATCTTCTGTCTGGGTGGGTGCCTGTGGTCCTTGGGCCTACCCCTAGCCTCTTCAACCCACTCCCCCAGACCCATCTGCCTCTCCCTGTTGACCTCACCAAGGTCCTCGTCGCACAAGGAGAGCCATTCTTCTGTTCTGGGGGGGGGGGGCTTCATGCCTGCAAAGAACCCCCCCAAAAAAATGTTTCCCAGGGAAAATAAAAACTGCCCTGCAGAGGACAATAAAATCAAGGGAACAAAGAAAGTCTCAGGAGGGCTGCAAACCAAGGAACAGAGGGATTCAAGGTAGGTGGGAATGCTGACAATTAAAAGTTAAGGTTATTTATTTATTAGTTATTTGTTTATACACCCCCTCCATCTTGCTATCCAACATTTTGATTCTGTGCTCTGTTTGTGCTTCAATGACCTCCTACTCTCTTGCCATGGAATGAGACGAAGCGGGAACCAGTTTGGCATATTGGCTTAAGGTGCTGGATTAGGGACCAGGAGACAGTGAATTCTAGTTCCATTTTGGGCAGGAAAGTAAACTGGGTGACTTTAGGCCAATCACCAGAAGACTCTGAGTTCTAGTCCCGCCTTAGCCATGAAAGCTGTCTAGGCGACTTTGGGCCAATCACCAGGAGATGGTGAGTTCTAGTCCTGCCTTAGGTATGAAAACAAGCTGGGTGACTTTGGGTCAGTCACCAGGAAATGATGAGTTCTAGCCCTGCCTTAGGCATGAAAGCTAATGAGTGACTTTGGGGCCAATCACCAGGAGATGGGGAATTCTAGTCCCGCTTTAGGCATGAAATTAACCAGTGGAACTGCTTGCCACCAGAAATTGTGGATTTATTTATTTATTTATTTATTTTGTAAATTTATATACCGCCCTTCTCCCTGAGGACTCAGGGCGGTGAACAGCCAGAATTAAAAACATACAATACAAACTCTATCACTGGAGGTTTCTAAGAAGAGACTGGACAACCATTTGTCTGAAATGGCATAGGGTCTCCTGCTTGGGCAGGGGGTTGGACTAGAAGACCTCCAAGGTCCCTTCGAACTCTTATTATTTTGTTATTCATCAGAAAAAGATCCTGAAAGAAATCGATGCTCTTTCAAAAATCCAAAAGGGACATTTCCACACAGGATGCTGTCTTGGTGGTCCTGAAGGGGCTTTAGTGACTGGCCCCCCCCATCCCCTGATTCTGTGCATCTCTTAAAGGCACAGGAACCCACCTGTTAACTCCCCCTTTATCTACAGAGCCCAACAGAAACCCCTTCAATGCTCTATAGGTAGTCCTTGACTTACGACCCCCGATGGAGCCCAAAATTTCTGTTGTTAAAGTGAAAAAAAAATTTACACAAATTTTGCCCCCGTCTTACGACCTTCATTGCCACAGTTGTTAAGTGAGTCACTGCAGCTGTCAATCTAGTGACATGGCCGTTAAGCGAATCTGGTTTCCCCCCCACTGACTTTGCTGGGGAAAAGGTCACAAAATGAGATCCCATGACCCCTTACCGGGCACACCGCGACCGTCATAAATATGAGTCAGTTGTCAAGCGTCTTGAATTTTGATCAGGTGACCAAGGGGAGGAGGCCGCAACGGTCGTACGTGGGAAAAACTTCCCTTTTTTCCAGCACCGTTATAACTTCGGTCACTAAGTGAGACGTTGTTAAGCCGAGGACCAGCGTTGAAATTCAAAGGCAGCAGCTGTTTTGCAAGTGTTTTTCCCCCCCTTTGTTCATCCTTGGGTTATCCTTCCTTCCTTCCTTCCTTCCTTCCTTCCTTCCTTCCTTCCTTCCTTCCTTCCTTTCCTTCCTTCCTTCCTTCCTTCCTTCCTTTCTTTTTCTTTCTTCCCCTCCTAAAAGAGGTCAGATGGGCTCGGAAACTCTCGGCTGGCTGGCCAGGAACACAACCCGGGTGTGAGATTAGTATTCCAGCCCGGTGTTCCCTTGATGATGATAACGGGGTTTCCTAACTAGGTTTTAATTGCTCTTTCCCGCGTGCATCGATTCACCCTCCCAGGATAGATTTAACACGGCTTCGGTCTGCGCTCCAGCTACGTGTGTTGTCTGGCTGGGACTGACACACAACGCCATTCGGTGTTGCTTCCTTCCCCCAGGAGTGGGGAGGGAATGGGGATTTTGCAGTATCCTTCCCCTGCCACGCCCACCAAGCCACGCCCACAGAACTGGTAGTAACAAAAAATGGATTTCACCACTGGCTATAACATACAACTCCATCCGGCTGGGTGGATGCCGGTGCGGGACTGGCACAAGCTGAAATCTTGGGGAGCTGGATATACGCAATTCTGCTCGCCTCCCAGGAAAGTGTGGGAGCAGGAAGCAACAGGCCGAAAGTCCTTGGCTCCATCTCACGCACAAACACAGACACACAGAGTTGCCTTGCTGAGAAATGGCTGGCATTTTCCCACTTCACACCTTGCCAAGGTGACGCCGGTGAGTTTTTCTGCTCTGCCTCCCCCCTGGATTTCCAAGGGGAGGAGGGGGAAAAAGGAATATATGCTTTGGATGGGTGCCTATTGAGAAAAGACATCCTCTCGGTGCTGCATTTGGATTTTTCCAGACAAATCAGCAACGAGAAGGAAGCAAGGAGAACTTAAAAATAGTTGTAATCCTTCAGGGATGTCTGGATTGCAAAAACTCCAGTGCTTGTGAACCGAGTGACTGGAATAGCCTCTCCCCCATCCCCCACCCCCGGAGTTGTGGGTGCTCCATCGCTGGAGGGGCTTGGAGTAAAAAACCTCCAAGGTCCCTTCCAACCCTATGATTCTATGATGTTACGCCAGCACTGATGATGTTACCTAGTTTGGTAAGGAAACGTCTGCAAGAAAATAACCAAGCTCAGAGAACACCGAGGACTTCACACGCTGTTTCACTCCTCCTCCTCTTCTCTTCTTCTCTCCTCCCCATCTCACTTCCCCCACTTCTCCTCCTGTTCCTCGTCCCAAAACCTCACTGCCTTCTAGCACTGATTATATTACATAGTAGAGTCATGAAAGGTCTGGAAGAAAATAACTGAGCTCAGAGAACATTAAGGAACCCACAAGCATTTCCCTCCTCCTCTCTCTCTCCTTCCCCCCTTTCCTCCCCTCCTCCTCTTCCTCCTTCCTCCTTCCCCCAAAACTCCATTCCCTTCTAGCACTGATGATGTTCCCTAGTTGGGTCAGGAAACACCTGCAAGGAAACCACCAAGCTCAGAGAGCACCAAGGACCCCACACTCCTCCTCCTCCTCTCCTCTTCCTCCCATCCTGCTTTACCTCTCTCCCTCCTTCCCCCCTTTCCCCCTCCTCTTCCTCCCATCCTCCTCCTCCTCTCCTTCCTTCCCCCCTTCTCTTCCTCCTCCTCCCAAAACCCCCTTCTAGCACTGATGATATTACCTAGTTCGGTCAGGAAAGATCTGCAAGAAAACAACCAAGCTCGGAGAGCACCAAGGATCCCACAGTCGTCCTCCTCCACTCTGCAACCCCTACGCCCTCTAGCACTGATGGTGTTCCCTAGTTGGGTCATGAAACGTCTGCAAGAAAACAACCAAACTCAGAGAGCACCAAGGACCACACCATCCTCCTCCTCTCCTCTTCCTTCCTTCCTCCCAGCACTGATGATGTTACCTAGTTGGGTCATGAAACGTTTGCAAGAAAACAGCCAAGCTCAGAGTGCACCAGAGACCACACAGTTCTCCTCTTCCTCCTCCTCTTTCTCCTCCTCCTCCTCCCCTCCCTCCCTCCCTCCCTTCCTTCCAGCACTGATGATGTTATCTAGTTGGCTCATGAAACATCTGCAAGAAAACAGCCAAGCTCAGAGAGTACCAGGGACCCCACAATTCTCTTTCTCTTCCTCCTTCTCCTCCTCCCCTCCTTCCTTCCTGCCTCCCTTCCTTCCAGCACAGATGATGTTCCCTAGTTGGGTCATGAAACGTCTGCAAGAAGACAACCAAGCCCAGAAAGTACCAAGGACCCCACAGTCCTCCTCCCCCTCCCCCCTTCTTCTCATAATCTCCCCTCCTCCTCTTGTCTGCAACCCCCCTTCCCTTCTAGCACTGATGATGTTCCCTAGTTGGGTCAGGAAATGCCTGCAAGAAAACCACCCAGGATCCTGCCTGTCAACCCCGAGCTACAAATAATTCTCTTCTACCGACTCTATGATCTGTTGTTTGGTTGGCAAAAACCAAGGGCAGCTTCTTTTCCGAATTCTTTTTCACACCAGGGCCGGGCCGAGTAGAGGGCTGGCCTGGAGCCTCATCTGGGAGTCCTGGCAAAGGCAGGCGGGCAGAGACCCCCCCTCCCCCAGTGTTGGATTCCCCGTGCCCGCCTGCCTTTCCCGGCCCGCCTGCTTTGCCTCGGGACAGGGAACGGGGTCGCCCTCTGGGTGCCAAGGGAGATGCCTTGGAGATGCCCAGCCTCGAAGAGGTTAATCTTTGCTTGTCTCCTTCTGGCTGGGTTGCGGACGCTGGCTGGGACAGAACATGTGTCTGTTGCTATGGTTGCAAGGGAGAAAGATTGCAAGCATCTATCCTGCTGCAGTTTCCAGGCCCTCTCTCTCTCGCCCACCTACCCCCAGCAAGGGGGTGGATGGAGAGCTGCCCAGGGGCAGGAAGGCTGCCCAGAGGAGCAGAAGGACCGGAACCGGCTCACTGCCCCACAGCCTCTTTCTCCTGTCCGATTGCTTGGCTAGCAACCCTAAAGGAAAGCCAAGCACCAGCCCTTCTGTGCTGCCAGCGCCTGGCATTCTCGGGATCAGCCCCTGCATGCCAGCTCAGATTAGCCCACTCGGAGATTAACTCTCTGTCTGCAGGGCTGATTCCCGTAAAGGAAAGGACAGGAGAAATCCGAGAATCCGAGGCCTGGAAGGGACCTCGGAGATCTTCTAATCCAACCCCCTGCCCAAGACAGGAGACTCTGAACCACTTCAGACAAGGGGCTGTCCAGTCTCTTCCTAAAAGCCTCCAGGGATGGAGCGCCCACAACTTCTGGAGGCAAGCAGTTCCACTGGTTAATTGTTCTCACTGTCAGGAAATTTCTCCTTGGTTCTAGGTTGCTTCTCTCCTTGATTAGTTTCCATCCATTGCTTCTTGTCCTGCCTTCTGGTGCTTTGGAGAATAGCTTGACTCCCTCTTCTTTGGGGCAGCCCCTCAGATATTGGAAGACTGCTATCATGTCTCCCCTAATCCTTCTTTTCATTAGACTAGACACACCCAATTCCTGCAGCCGCTCTTCCAATATTTTAGCCTCCAGACCCCTAGAACATAGAACAGGACAGGACAGGACAGGACAGGACAGACTAAACTAGACTAGACTAGACTAGACTAGACTAGACTAGACTAGACCAGAACAGACCAGACCAGAACAGAACAGAACAGAACAGAACAGAACAGATTAAGAGAGTTGAAAGGGACCTTGGAGGTCTTCTAGTCCAACCCCCTGCTCAGGCAGGAAGCCTTATACCATTTCAGACTAATAGTCTTCTTAAAAACTTCCAGTTTTGGAGCATTCACAATTTCTGGTGGCAAGCTGTTCCACTGGTTAATTGTCCTGGCAGGAAGTTTCTCCTTAATTCCAGGTTGCTTCTCTCCTTGATTAGTTTCCATCCATTGCTTCTTGTCCTGCCTTCAGGGGCTTTGGAGAATACATTGACCCCCTCTTCTTTGGGGCAGCCCCTCAAATACTGGACGACTGCTAGCATGTCTCCCCTAGTCCTTCTTTTCTTTAGAGTAGCCAAACCCCAAATCCGGCAACCGTCCTTCATATGTTTTAGTCTCCAGGCCTTTGGTCATCTTAGTTGCTCTTCTCTGCACTTTTTCCAAAGTCTCAGCAAATAAGGCTCATCATTGCCTTTATCCATATTTTTTGAGAGGGTCTCAGAAGGACTCCTGGCAAGACCCAGTCTGGGAAGTAGCCCCAGATAAGCTGTGCTGCCCCCCCCCCCAAACAGGAAGATGGGCCTTCCTGTTGGGTCAAGGGTGTGAAGGGCGATCCTGAACTCCCCCGTGACACAGAGCACATTTAACCTGAGTAATTGAGGTTACAGTCCTTGACTTACAACCGTTCATTTAAGTGACCATTGGAAGGTGCAGCACTGAAAAACTGACTTACGACTGTTTTTCACACTAGCGACTGTTGCAAGCCTCCCCAGGAGGGTCAGATGATCAAAATCCAGCTGCTTGGCAGCAATTCAGCAGATTTATGACGGCTGCCATGTCCTGAGGTCATGTGATTCCCTTTTGCGACCTTCCGACGAGCAAAGTCAATGAGGAATGCTGATCCACTTAACAACTGCGGCAAGGACGGTCATAAAACGGAGCCAAATTCACTCAACAAGCAAAGTCAGCTGGGAAGCCAGGTTCGTGTGTGACTAACGTCACAACTGCAGCGATTTTTGTTAACCCCCGGGGATGAGAAAGGACGTAAAAGGGGGCGAAACTCACTTAACAACCGCCATGCTTAAAGCAATGGAAATTTGAGGTTTTCAGTTGTGGTCGTAAGGTGAGGACTGCCTGTAATCCAGCCACAGTGATGGGTCGGCCCAGTCTGTGGCTGTCTCCGGCGTGACTCGGAGGACCGGTCTGGTGGGCTGATGATCGGGGTGGCCTGGGAAGCAGGTTGGCAGGTTTTGTGGGGGCTGCAAACCTCACCCCTCTGACCCAGATGCCCGCCGGTCCTAATCTTTGCCTTTGTGTGCAGCTGAGCACACCGGAGACCCTCAAGAGCCGGTCTCCTTCCAGCCCAGCTTTGTATCTGGAGCCTCCACAAATCAGAGGCTGCCCCCTCCCAAAATCTGCCCGGCTGGCGTGGCTCCCTTCCTGTTGCTAAGGTGGTGGTGGGGAGAAGGAGGAGGAGGAGGAGGAGGAGGAGACGGCTGGAGCTGCCCAGAGGCTCTGCAGGAAAACCCCAGAGAAGGCCAGCGGGCAGCTCCAGCCGTCTCCTCCTCCTCCTCCTCCTCCCCCCTGCCCGCTGGGGGTCTGTCCTGCCCCTTACGAACTCGTCTCCCTCCTCCTCCAGCCTGGCTTGAAGAAAACACGTGCCCCCAAAGCCCCCCCCCCCTCCCAAGCTACCAGGTGCTATTTGTGCCCTGCATCCAAGGAGCAGTTTCCTCGTCCAGGATCCAGCTAGCCCCCCAATTCTGTGGGAGTCTGTTCTTCCCCTTCCTCCTCGGCCACCACTGTCCCCCTTGCTTAAAAGCACCCCTTGTGCCCATGCCAGCCCCCCACCAGGCTGCAAGAAAGCTCTTGGTCAAAGGAGATGCTCCTTCCCCCTGCCAGCCCCCCAGTTCTTTAGGGGGGGGTCTACTCTTCCCAGCCCGTCTCCCTCCTCTTCCTCCTGGCTGGAAGGAAACCCCTGCCTGAAAACTCCCCCAGGCTGCCAGGTGCCCCTTGTGCCCATGCCAGCCCCCAACTCTCTGGGGATCTGATCTTCCTCTTCCCAACCTTCTTCTTCCACTCCCCCGGCCCCCCAACTCTCTAGCCCTCTTCTTCTTCCCCTGTCCAGGCTGGAAGGAAATCCCGGCCGGTTGTCCCTTGTGCCCATGCCAGCCCCCCCCCCCGCCTTTAAGAAAGCCCCGGGTGCCAGCAGCATCTCCATCGCCTAGCCGCCCCCTCCCCAACATTCTAGGGGGGGTCTGCTCTCCCCCTTCCCAGCCCTCGCCCTCCTCCTTCGCCCTGGCTGGAAGGAAAAGCGTGCCCCAAAGACCCCCAGCCTGCCAGGCGCCGCTGGTGCCCATGCCAGCCCCCATAAGCGATGCCCAGCGCCGCGTCTCTCCCCCCCACCCCCAAAAGACTCCAGCCGGGCAAACCCCGGGCGGTTGC
>WNWU01019708.1:0-17572 GCA_012654045.1 Ptyas mucosa
ATAATAATAATAATAATAATAATAATAATAATAATAATAATAATAATTCCTCTTCTTCTTCTTCGCAGAGAATAAAGTAATGTTACTATAGATTTAGAGGTTCTTTCATAGATCTGCATTCTATAAACAAAATTCTTCTCATGCTTAAATTTCAAGATATGGCTATTTTGGGCAATGAGAAATGACAGTGTTGGGGGTGACTTCAGAAACTTGGAAACCAGGGACATTAAGTCCAGATGCTTAGAAAAGCAAGCAATGGGTGGAAAAAGACTTTAGTGTCTTTTCATGAGGGCAATTCATGTTTCTACTTGGAAACCTTTGTTCGTGATTAAGAACTAAACATACCTGATCCCTGCCTGTAAAAACCATGAATTTATTTCCACATATTCTAAAAAGCAGTCAATGAAGACATATGGGACCTGGGAAAATATATTCCAGTCCATTTCAAAGATGTATATCCACTCTTAGTATGATTCCCAACTGTCTTTAAAATGTTGAGGTAAATTTAAATGTGCAACCAAAACTAGTCTGCATCTATTTCTTGAAAAAGACTCCCCAAATTTTCTAACTGATGCTTTCTTTCAAATAATTTTGTTTATAGTGCTCTAATTAGCTTCTGCAGAATTCTTAGCCTTGAGTGCGGCTGAATTTTTATGTTTTAATTATTTTTCGTTTTAATTATCTTGATTTTCTTCCATATATAAATTAATGAAGTTGTCTTTGTCAGAAATCTATAACTACTTTGATTCTGTCCCGATTAATCTAATCGAATAGATATTTAAGAATAAGTGGATCTAATCAGAGTTGAAAACCCAAAGGTACTCTTTTATATACTGAGTTTTATTTCAATAGGCGCTCCTACAAGTAATGCCTCTATGTGTGTGTAATTCAAGAAAATATAAGCCCTTAAAATGTGAGAAAAGAGAATTTGAGCGGAGGCCTGGGAAAGGACAAATGTAGAGAGGTCTAGATTGTGTAAAAGGTGAAAGTGCAGAGAAATGACGATCGTATTTTTCTTAATGTCAGAATAATCATGTCTTGCCAAATGTATTTCAGACAGTGCATGTTATTAGATGCAGTTTTTCTGTTGCTTTCTCCTTAACATAAATTTACAATGGGAACATAGCTGCGATATGACAAATGAGCTCAGATACTTTTAGCTCTATTCTGGCAATCGGTAAGTGGTTAATCTTAATATTGTGAGCTGGGGGATGAATAGCTGTAGTTCAGATGTTGTGTCTATGACACTGGTGCTCCTAGAGATAGCTTTGAACCCTCCACCCAGAATCCTGATAGCATACAGCTTCAGATAAAGTGGAGCCTCTGCAGATACAGCTATATATATATACACAGTATATACACTTAAGAAACCTTCCTACAGAAGTTCACGCTTTTCCTAGAGACTAGCAGAAATAACACTGCAAACAATTGCCTGGAAATTCAACACTAAGGAGACATCTGAACAATGCTTGGGAGCTAGATTATTATAATCAACGTTAAAAGTAGAACAAACAGCAGAAAATAATTTTCTTCTGTAATGTGTGCCCATTTTAATATAGCATTGCTTAGGCACAATATTATAGCATATATTCCTTATACATGTGTGCAACATTGTTGTCATTTACATCACTATTTTCCTAACCTAATCATTAGTCTAACATTACCATTACATCCTGTAGCATGTGACATGAGCTTACATGGGAATTTCATTGAATCAGAAAATGCAAGCTCCTAGTTCTCATGGATGGCTTGTTTTAAAAGATGTCCCAGAATCAGATGGCAAAAGTTCTGAGTCCTACATTCTGACTAGGTTAGTTGGAACTAACATTTAAAAAAAAAAAAAACTTGAGTATTTTAGTGATGTTTTGTCCAAAAGATCTATAAACTATCCCTACATATTCAGAGACTGGGATCAGAATTGATCCCAATCATAAATATCTCCTCCTGTTGCAAAAATAATTTAGATGTCTTCTTGCATATTTTTTGAAGCGCAGGGAATTTTTTTTCCTCTGGAGGATAACAATGCTTTCTTCATCCTTTTTAAAAATGCACATGCTATATTGTGATACATCTCAATATATTTGGAATTGATACTGAAAAAGCAGACTGTATCAGATAGTTCACTTTATATGTGGGTCTGTAAGAAAGTTTTACGATAAAGCACCAGTCTTCCTTTTAAATCATATTTTAAAACTGTGGAAAGCGAGTATTCTACCCTGTTTTTGTTTGTTATAAGCCGAGTATTTGCAATAATTTATGGACAGCTTTGAATTTATAAACACGAAGTCACTGCCAAATATTTTAACTATTCCTTCATGGCAAATTGTCTTTAAATACTGGCAGGATTTTTTTTTCCTGTTTTAACATTTACTTGTGGACCAGAAACACTTGCAGTCTATTGCCCCTGGCCTTCTGTGAGAATGTTAGTTAGCAATGCTCATAAAAACTCAATTCATCAATGTGAACATAATTTGCTATGAACAGAAAGCTCACAAAAGGGTGAATTTGTCAGATAGACAGGTGGCCTGAGATCTCTCCCTGATACTGAATGATATGAATAATAGATTCTGGTAAATGTATGCCAAAACTTGAGCTGTAAACACAGCTGCCTCCATTCCCTTCCAGAATAACAGCTCCGAAAGCAAAAGCTTAGGAGCCACAGTTCCACCTGAGGACTTAGCTTGTGCACACCCGTGTAAGCACGCACGCACGCACACACACATACACACACACACTGTCTCTCACTTATTCTCTCACACACACAACAGAACATAAATCTTATAAAATGAACACAGCCAGTCATTTCTTTCTTTTGGGGGGGGGGGGAGGAAGAGGGAGGGAGGGAGGGGAGAGAAGGCTTCATTTCTCATTCCAGTAATGAACAATGAAGAAAGGAGAAATAAAGAGAAAAGAATCAAAAGAACCAATTGTTTTTAAGAAAAGCAATTGGATCTGAACAATAAAAATAAAAACCTACAAAAACGCACACCCCTTTGTGAGAGAAAATAAGGGTCCCCAAATTATGCGACGAGCCATATTATATATCACAATCAATCAGAGTCATTCTGAATTCTCAGAATGCAGCAAGTATGTGAGTGAATGCTGCCCAATTCCTGCCAACCAGATTTTTTCTTTCTTTTTCTAGAGGATAAAAATGAATGAGAAATGCTGGTTTCCTATAACGTCTAAATTACAGGCTGAAGTTCTTGGGTTTATTCAGCGACTCACACTGGCGGGAAGATCCAAGCAGGAGAGAAATGGATAGCAGGCAAACACATCCATTTAATCCTGTCAGGGAGAAATGGGGTCACTTTGCTAAAAGCACAGATATTCAATGAAAATGTTTGGCATCAGGTCTCATTTCCCTGTAATACAGTTTTCAAAACAAAGCAAAGCCAAAACGTCACCCAAACCAAATACAAAAGCACCCACTTCTTTTTGTTAGCTAGGTATGCAAGAAAGTTGGGCGGTTTTTTTCCTAACCTACCTTACCGCACAACCGTTTACTTTTTGGTCAAGTGTGTTAGACTTTAATTGAATTAGAATTAGTAATGTAGCAGCCGTCTTGTCACTTACACTAAGCATACAGACTCAGATGCCTGGAAAGGCACATGCTGTAGTACTGTAGCTAAAATCATAATTTATCTTGTTTTGTCCAGGAATGCCTATGTCGAAATAGAGCCAAATGTGGTCTGTAGCAGTGGCCCTTAACCTTTTGGGCACCAGGGACCAGTTCTGTGGAGAGAGGTTTTTCCACAGACTGGGGGGGGGGGGGGGGGGGGGGGGGGGCTGGTTTTGTATGCTGCAGATAGGGCTTCACTTGTTTGTGCGGACCGGTTGCTGGCATGCCACGGACCAGTGCTGGACCACAGACTGGGGTTTGGGGATCCCTGGTCTATAGCATGCAGTCTATGTTTCTGGAACACAAAGACATTTTGCAGAAGAGGTCCAGGTAAAAATCTGTAATTCGCTATCTACAGAGAGCTTTCTCTTTTATAGAACTAATTGAATATGAAAGTACTGGGTGCTTTTTGTCTGGAACGGAAATTTGAGGAGGTATATACAAGTCCTAAACAAAACAACTGACTTTCACCCATGTTTATCCTGCTTAATTACCAGGATTCATTTTTTCGTAACTGGGAATGGCAGAACATTTATTTATGTTGGTTCCACTGGACCATGAAATTTTGAAGGTGTACTATGTGGCTTGAGAATAATTCATTATATTTCCCACTTTGGGGTTACAGAGTTGCAGTACTGGAGATGAAAGGGTCAGGAAAGTTTTTGGCAGGAATCTGAGTAAGGACTGTTCCATTCAAATCCCTCTTTGATTTTAGAAAAGGGCTATTAGCTAGTATGGTTGTGAGACGTCCTCTTAAGAATTATAATATCGTGCCCTCAATACTTTGACTGCTCCTATCATGGTTAAGAACGTTACTTCCTAACAGAAGATGGGAAATAAATCTAGTTGCATTAAAAACAGAGGCAGAAACAGATAGCGATTGGGATAAACACCACAAATAACATTGATTATAATTCATTAAACAATAATGGATTAGACTATGGCAGGCATATAAGCATTCTTATGTTGTTGTTGTTTTTTTAAAATAGCTATCAGGGTCTGTATACCCTCAAAGAGAAAATACATATAATATTTGGGGTGGGCGTGAGCAAGGAGAACAACTACAGTTCATCTTGGAGCATTTTGGATTATTGTGTCTTCTAATCTAGCTATCTTTCAGGTACCGAGACGTTAGCATTTAATACACATTTGGCCCAAATAAATAAAAATAAAGCATTATTCCACGGGCATATCTTTCCAGTGAGTTTCCTTTTGCCAACGACATGCAACTACACTATCTGATTCTTTTTCCTCTAGGTATAAATGACTGCAGATTTGCATTAGCTATAGCTCATGCAAGCGTGTTCTAATATTTGTCATTTAAGGGAAATGTTCTTTATAATGACTGTGGATTGTGGAATCTTTTCATACTACTCAGAACCAACACTTCTTTAAAGTTCTCAAAATATATCTCAGATATGAGACAAAGATGTTTCGGATTGATGACAGCCATGTGGTGCAGAATAGCAACACAGGGTCTATTCCTTCTTTAATTTCTGCTGCAGCAGGAGATGCTAAATCTACGGTAAAAATAATTAGAGAGATCATGTATATAACTGGACCTGCAAAAATCAGGACAGCCACAGGATGGCAGTAAAGAAATGCTATTTTCCTGGCATTTAGTGGCTATTTGGATTTTTGCATTCTTCATATGGTAGGCCTAGGATTCATCCTCCTGCCTGTCTAACCATGGAATAAAGATGACCTGCCGATCATTTTAAATGACATTATATGACATCATTTTAAAATGTCTTCAGCCCATATTAAATGGACCTTAAATTCATCTTTACCTACGGTATTTCACTTTAAAAGTAGCATTTCCACTTTTTATTGACCCATGAATGGAGTTTCACCATGTAAATGATTTCTCATTGGCCACTTTAGGCTGCTGGGGACATAATCCCACCCCTCTGGCCTCTAGGCATTCTTCTCCAGAGCCATTCTGCTTTTGATAACATGAGACTGTGGTACTTCCAAACCAGGCTCTTGTCTTGTACCTCCCAGAAGACCTGATGGGTAACTGTAGAGGGCAGAAGGAATGGCCTTGAGGGACAGGAGAAAGAACTGCTACCAAGACAACAATCAGATAAAAGCGGCTTGAGTCCAGCACAACAATGTCACATGAGTAGACATTTCCCCCACCCTAGTTCATATGAATATGAAAGGAAGGAGAAACACATTCATACTTGCAAGAGCCTACTACATCTGACCTATATAGCAATGGTTTCCTAGTCTGATCTTCTCTGAAGGGCTGTCAGTAACTCCCCACAGTATTATTTCTCACTCTGCCTATAGGAGTGGGGATAAGGTTCCAGGTCTCCAATTCCATGAAGCTGAGCCCCGATGGATGAAGAGACACCTCCTCCATTTCTCCTGTCATCCTGGTGACTGGATGGAAGAGAAGCAGGGAGGATGGAGCTGATTATTCACCTCCCTGATCTGATCTATGGAGCTGAACTAAGCAATGAGACACCTGGCAGATAAGGCCTTTGTTGCCAGGGCTTGTTAGCCAGAGCAAAAAAGTAATGACAGGTGCTCTCTCTCTGCATGTGTGTGTGTGTGTGTGTGTGGTGGAGAATATAGAGAAATGGGATAGATCCAGCTTCAGCACACAGCCCACCCAACCCTCCAGGTCAGATTTTGACAGATGGATAAACCATGGATATAGCCACCTATCAAAACTTGCCTCCTCCTGCAGCCCCACCCCCACCGCATGTTAGGAGAGGGATTGGTGGACGATTTTCCCGCTGGCAGGAACTCCACCAGTTGTTTTCATTAACTCGTCCTGCATTAAATTTTTAAGGATGGCAGTAGCTGCTGGCTTTGGCAGGATAGGTCTTGGCAGTCGGAGCAGAACAATTTTTGCTGGCAGATTTTTCTGCTGCCTCAAGGACTGGAGGAAAACATTTTAACAGAACTGAGAAGAAGAGCCCTTAGTATATGCATCAAGCACTATGACCTTTGAGGTAAACCACAACACATATATTAAGCCTTTTTTAAAATATTGTTTTAACTCCATTCACACACCAACTCTGACAAATGGGAAAAAGACATAGTTATTTCCTCCTCTCCAGTTATATGTTCTATTGAATTATATTTATAACTGAAGATGGGAGCTAGATGTGCAAAAGACAAAAAAGAATAGCATATTCATTTCTCCGGGCCCTTGCTTTTACTCAACGCTGCTTCATCACTGTGATATTCTTCTTTTTTATTATTGCTTCTCAATTCACTTCCTTTTTTAGCCATGTAAATGCATTTACACAGAGAGGGAGAGCTCATTGCAGCCTATGTAGTAGCGCTAATCAAGGAGCCATAAACCATTGCAGAGAAATAATAGCTATGACTAGAATGAAAACTGTTTTAGTACATTCTGTCAATGGACAGTTGAAAAATGCTGGCAACCTGGAGCTATTTTCAAATGTCTTTTTCAGATGCTTCCAGACACCTGTCAGGTGCTCTTGACATAGAGAGTCTGCTACAGATGTACTACTCCAGGTACTGCTCTTACCTCATAAGACAAAATACTACAGGAGGGGATGGAAAGAAAGTTCATGGTTACTAGGCATGAGAAACTGGATGATTCCAGCAAAAACATTTGATCTCCTAGTGTTTGCTCTTGGAGTTATTTAATGAAGGACTCATATCAAATTTAAACAAGATATGGAGGGTTTTTGGAGACAGCAGCAGGATCATTCCTGGTATTTGATTAATGTTTCTAGATCATTTATATATGCACAAATCTATAGGAAGCCCAAAACCATCCTAAGCTATTTTATTACACTATGTATTTTATTGTCTGAAAACAAGCCAAGGTGCAAGCACCCCATATCAGCCAAGCCATTTTGATTGCTTAGACATAAAACCACACAAGTACCTTTTATTATAATGATTAATAATAAAATAATTCTTTAAAAAAACCACAAGTAATAATGTACCACTCTAACACGATACCACAATGCTGTTTAAAGTGGCTCTTCCATTTTGCCTATTGGTTGGGATCAGCCCTTATTAGCTTGCTATATCTAGAGGAGCCATTGGTCTACCTCATTTTGATGGAAAGGATAATACCGTTCTCATCCCTAAATCACAGGCTCTGGTTTTCAGATGATTTTTTTATTTACTCCATACACCAATTCCATTATCATGTCTAAATGGAAAATTAGAACTAAAGTAGATTCTGGAATTGAGTGATTGGATTGAGGAAACTGAGTAATGTGTAACTTAGGTCTTGCCAAAGGAAGTATATTTTCATCCACCAAATAGTTATTTATTATTTATTTTATTTATATCCTGCCTCTATTATTTTTACAAATAACTCAAGGTAGCAAACATATCCAGCACACTTTCTTCCTCCTATTTTCCTCATAACAACAACCTCATGAAGCGAGCTGAGAGACAGTGATTGATCCAAGGGCATCCAGCTGGCTTTCATGGCTAAGGTGGGACTAGAACTCATACTCTCCCACTTTCTAGCCTGGTGCCTTAAAGACTAGACTAAACTGGCTTGTTTAACTTTTATTTGTTTTATTTATTTTGTCAAGTACATATTAGATAATATATATAAGTATAAGCATGAAATGAATACATAAAATGAGTATAATTAAAGGGAACATTAGGACAGGGAC
Organism: Ptyas mucosa; assembly: GCA_012654045.1. Lineage (NCBI taxonomy): Eukaryota > Metazoa > Chordata > Lepidosauria > Squamata > Colubridae > Ptyas > Ptyas mucosa. Next base: position 8,251 of record WNWU01019708.1, read on the forward strand.
GGTAGACACACTGGTGCTCTTATGCACACCCCTTACAGACAATTTTAGGTTAAAGTTTTGGGGGTTTGGGGATGAGACCACAGAGTAGTGCTTTCCAGGCATTAAGAACTCTGTTACTGAAGTCATATTTTCTGCAATCGAGTTTGGAGCGGTTCACTTTAAGTTTGTATCCATTGTGTGCTCGTGTATTGTTGTGGTTGAAGCTGAAGTAGTCATTGACAGGTAGGATATTGTAGCAGATGATTTTATGAGCTATGCTTAGGTCATACCGAAGGTGGCGTAGTTCTAAATTTTCTAAACCCAGAATTTCAAGTTTGGTTGCGTAGGATATTTTGTTACGAGCAGAGGAGTGGAGGACTCTTCTTGTGAAATATTTCTGGACACGCTCAATTGTATTAATGTCTGATATGCAGTGCGCGTTCCAGACATATGAGCTGTATTCGAGAACTGGTCTAGCAAATGTTTTGTATGCTCTGGTTAGTACTGTAATATTACTGGAGAAGAAGCTACGCAAGATTAGGTTTACAACCCTTAATGCCTTTTTGGCGATGTTGTTGCAGTGGGCTTTGGCACTTAGATCATTTGATATGAGTACTCCAAGGTCCTTGACAGAGTGAGAGTCATCTACGAGGTCATATCCACTCAGCTTGTATTTAGTATTCTGATTCTTTTTGCCAATGTGTAAGACAGAGCATTTGTTGGTTGAGATTTGGAGTTGTCAATTGTTTGACCATTCCAACACAAAGTCAAGGTCTTTTTGAAGGGTAGCAGTATTGTCGGTGGTGTTAAATATTTTTACATCATCGGCGAAGAGAATACAGTTGCTTATAAAATGATTACATAGGTCATTTACGTATAGTATGAAGAGTGTTGGTCCTAGAACGCTGCCTTGGGGGACACTACTATTAACAGATGCAGGATTTGATAGGGCGCTCCCTATTTTGGCCACTTGTTGTCTGTTTGACAGGAACGCAGTTATCCAATTATGGAGGGGTCCGGCGATGCCAGAGGATTTTAGCTTTAGAAGTAGTTTGTCATGTACCACTGAATCAAAGGCTTTACAGAAGTCTATATAAATTGCATCTGTTAATTTGCCCTGATCAAGAACTGTAGTCCATATGTTTTTGCAGTGTAGAAGTTGTAGATTACAGGATAATTTTTTTCTGAAACCAAATTGTTTATTAGAGAGTAGGTTGTTTGTTTCTAAGTGGAGGGTGGGGAATTCCCTACTAGAAGATGTTGAGATGTTCAACAACTTGATTGGCTTTAAAAAGGGATTAAACCTATCATTGCAGGAGCAGGCTTTCAATGGCTTTGAGTCCTTTTGGGTAATATTATATTTAATATGAGATGTTACATAGGTTAATAGCTGGGGGAAAAAAGAGTAGGAAGGTATTACTGCATTCTAGCCCTGCTTATGGGTTTCCATAAGCAGGTTTATGCAATAATGGCTCTTTCTATGTCAGAGTTAGAATTTAAAACTGTATCAGGAAATATCACTCTACGCAGTTAATTAGAATCTCTTAAAATAATGCACCCTGCCATTTTGGATAGCTCCTGTGAGCTTTGAAGGGTGGCACAAGTCTGTTCTTCCTCTATTGTACCTATAATTGGATACAAAGGTTCTTACTCTGCTGGTTTCAGAGAGTGAGAGAGGTAAAGGGAAAGTAGGTGCAGTTAGAGCTTTTATTGGACAAACTTCAGTCACTCCGACTAAAGCCTCCTGAGGCTTTTATTCTCAATCTGCTTTCCTTGCTGCCTGGAGGAGAGCTTTGTGAGCCTCCAGAGTGTGTTATCAGCTGAAGATAGAGCAACAGAAAATATCCCCTTCATTTTTTCCCCCTGTACCTTTGTGATACGAAGGCATAATCATAGGTTTATAGTTGCGGAAATCAACATTTAAAAATAAAATAAAATAAACGGTTGCATTTATTCTGGGTAAAAAAGTTACTTTGCTGCGATATTTTCCCAGTGGACAATGGTAACAGTGGAGGCGATGAAATGTAGATGAGACAAGGCCAGCTCCCTCGCTGCGTCAGGATTCAGAATCTCTAGAATCGATCAAATCAGGATCACAGTACCAAATAAGCTTACCTATTTGAATGGAGAAGAGGGAGCACACTGAATGCTCCCTATCCATTAGTCAGAGCAGAGGAGAGGGACAGGTGAAGAAAAAAAAAAGATGCACACAATGATCTTGTGTGACACTGATGACCTCTTTGCATTTGGTTGGAGACTTAGAGGGGAGGTTTTTTCCTTGTTCATTAGCAATACAACCCTTATTCTAAACTTTGTGTGGGCTGCTTCTCGTATTTGCAGAAATGTCCACACCCCAGGCAGCTTTCTGCCTCTACTACAGGCCTCCTCATTAGACGGGGTTCTCAGTGACAAAAGTCATAGCCTTATGTAATTTAACAAGGGCTAAACTGACCATACATTTAAATAGAGCATGAAATGTAATCTATTTAAAAGGAAATGGCAAGGCCTAACTGGAACTGCAGTGAAGTAAGAACCCACCTTTGAGTTGATTACAAACGATTGCAGTCTCCCCTGGTCATGTGAACACATTTTGGGGGCATTCTGAAATCTAAAAAAACACTCTTTGGATAAGTTGGATTCGGCATTATGGCATGATCTGTTTCACAACTGTAATGACTCACTTAATGATCATCATAGAAACATTTTTAAAATTAAGTCACGTCGACTTATGACTACACCAACCTATTGCCAAAATTCTGGGCTCAATTGTAATTATAAGTCAAGGATTATCAGTATCCAAAGTAACTCTACCATGTACATAAGTAACTTTTATTTGTTGTTAGAAGGATTAGCTTTGATGCAAACTTTGTCTAGTAAAATCCTGTCAACAACCTGATTAGCTTAACGTTGTCAGTTTTTTTCTTAGTAGGCAATCAAGCGAATTAAGGGTGAATTTTTGAAATAGTCATGGATACTCAAAATATTTCAGTCGATCAGATCACAAGACAAAGATGATGTGCCTCCAGGGACCATCGGTGTCATACACTGAAAGCCATTACAGAACCTACTATAATCTAAACTTTGTTCGCAGTACTATTTGTAGGAAAACTGCAAATAATGAACACTCTCCTAAGAATCATCACCTGCTTGCAGATAAATCATGATACATAAAAGGCTAAGCTGATCGGATAAATTATTCACATTGAATAATTTGCTCATCTCTAGTTTTCAGCCGGCCCAGATAATTCACAAGCAGTAAAAAGCCATAAATTGTCCTTGGTGGATAATCTGGCCAGCTCGATCAGAAAGTTTTCGCCATAAACTAGGAAAGAGGCATTTATGCACTACCTCATTCCCCAACTCAGGAGAACATGCTTTATATCTGCGGGATAGCAAAAACATTTCCCCCCTTCCTCCAGATGTCTCTTTTTCCTTCCAGAAGTTGCAGTGCATTGGACAAGCAATAACAGATGATGAACACATGCATAACTACAAATGGGCAAGCTGATTGTTTTCAGAATTGGTATAAACATTTGCTCTTGGATTGAGATTTAGCCCATAGCAAATCTTTACATTTGCGTTGTAAACCTCTGACAAAAAGAGTTTATAGTGGAAGTGCTGATGGTGAGAAAACACGGTTACGGTCAGGAAAGCAAATGGAGGAAAGTATCAATTTTTTAAACTTCCATATGTAGAACCCATCAGCAGTTTCCATTCCTAATTTGGTTAAATTTTCAAATTTGCTGCTGCTGCGGATTTCACCTAGGAGTTTCCCAGGTTGTTGGGGGTTTTTTTTGGCAGAAACAGGGCTCTGCACCCATCCACATTCTGTTCCACACTGTATATTCACGTAGAGAAAAGAATCGAAATACGATAAACATCTCTTGGGTAACTAGTGTTATAAGCAAAATAGCTAAAGAACCTTTTTTTTCATCCCTTGCAGCAAAGAAACATGAGTGGAATGTGTGAGTTGGGAAGTCAATAGAGGAATCAAACACCGTACAACTAGTCCTCAGCATACGATCACAATTGCACTCAATTTTTCTGTTGCTAAGTGAGACCGGTGTTAAGGGAATGTTGTTCCATGTTATGATCTCTCTTGCCCCAGTTGTTATGTGAATCACTGCAGTTGTTGAGTTAGCAACACAGATGTTAAATGAATCTGGCTTCCTCATTGACTTTGCTTGTTAGAAAGTCACAAAAGGTGATCACATGAGTTCAAGAGATTGCAACCGTCATAAATAGGAGCCAGTTGCAAAGAGTCTGAATTTTGATCACGTGATTGAAGGAGATGCTGCAACGATCATAAGTGTGAAAAATGATCATAAGTCACATTTTTCAGTGCCATTGTAACTTTGAGTGGCCACTAAATGAAAGTTTAACTACCTGACGTTGACTACCTCCAGTGGACTGTGCTCAAAATCTATGGATCTTGGGAACCATTCTAGGAACAATAAGGTATTTCATAAACTAACTTGTGATGGTAGAACTTTCTACTCCTGCTGTCCTATCTTTGTTACTTATGTTCTAATAGGCTGGATATTTGCAGCTCAGAAATGTTAGCCCTACCATTATTCTCATCAATGTCTCCATTATGTATGTATCTGAAAATAAGTTTACTAGTATGAATATAAGTAGAAACAACTAACATTTTCAATTGCGTCATCCAAGAGTAGGGAGATTTCTTAGACATTGGTGGTTTATTCTGCAACCAGGAAACATTCTCTTTTGGGCTTTGCAATAACAAAACATCTGTTGAAAAAACAATAGAGGGAAAGCAAATAGCTGCAAGGAAAACTTGAAAAGGTATCAAATATAAACGTTGAAAACTATGGCCAAAAGTAGTTCTGGAATTAGAGGATCCTGCAGATTTCCTCATGCAAGGAAGGAGACACAATTTAATACTAAGCAACAGGTATTAGCTAGGAGGATTAATGGTACAAAGTACAGAAATGGGGAAATTTAGGTTGAGGATCAAGGAAAAACCATGACACTGAGAGTAATTAGAATGAAGGGGAGACCACTAGACCTAGTGACATTCCACGTACACCCTCAACATTACAAAGAAGCAAGCCTGTGTAAAAAGATCACATTGACTTGTAGCACAATTAACACAATTATATCATTGCAATAATACACACCAGTTGAATTTGACTCCACTTGAACAGCTGAGAGTTATACTGAAAACAAATCAATCGAACCTAGCTAATTAGAATATAACAAGTAGTTTGAAATTATGCAAAGCTTAAAGTCTTTTAACTCATTCATAATTCTGCCTCTAAATTAGTAAGTGAATGTCAGTAACTTCATATGCCTGCTGCAATAAATACAGAGAACAGGATATGTTTTGTCAATAGGCACCCTTAATGCAAACTGGATATGCAAGTAGGAAATAATAAGGTTGTTTAATGGCTAATTAATTAATTCAGGCTTCAAGATAAAATCAGGACCCTGCATGCTAATCAGGTGATTGATTAATTGCTACAATCTTAATAATTAAAGGTTATAAATAGAAATGCATGTAATGATATTCTACGCTTTTATTCCCCATTGCTTATCTGTTTTCCATATATTGACTGATGGACACAATATAGTCTTTTGTCATAACTAATCCTGAAGTTTTCTCTCAAGAGAGTAGGCTGATGACTTATTATTTACTCCATCAAAAATATTAAGATACAATTCTGTCAGAATTAAGCACTTTTCAGGATTATTGATTCCAATGGGCAAGTTAATTATGTGTTTGAATTTCTCATATTAAATCCATTAAAATTAAAAGGGTTCTTTTATTGGTAGTTCAGCATTCTATTGGCAAGTAATATAATAAAATTATTTTACATACCCATCAATACATCTAAAATGACAAGTCTCCTTTATGTCACACTCCAGCCTGGTGACTCTATAAACAGGTACTGTACATGTTAAATTCTTGGCAATGAAATAGAAATGATCTGCCATGTCTCCTTCCAGAACAATTTTTAAAAAAATAATAAAAACATTTTTCAGTCAAGCTAGGATTTCCACCCTTGGCCTGCCACCTAAGTACTGACCACATTGGATATTTAATTTTTAAGCTCTCTAACTAGCCACTCAATACTTCTTTGCACCTTCAACACCATTTTTTTTTGTTTTAAAACAATACTTTTAGGACTACTTAATTGAATGTCCATCTGGCTATTCTGTTACTCCAATCAGCAGCCACCCCCCTCTGTAAGTTGTACTTGTAACATCAGTGAACAATGCTCAGTGAATGATCTCCGTGGGTACAGCAGCCCATCTTTTGGTGACTAAGCCTCTGGGCTCATTGTCACACCTGCCAACTGTAGCATATACCTGCCCTGGTAATTTTATATAAGGCCTGTCTCAGGAATTTGTCTTTGTCTCATCCCCCACTCCACCTGAGATTAATTTAAAACAGCCAACAGTTTGTTGTGGTACACAACAAGCAGTCTGTGGAGCTGGCAGCCGAGTTGGACAGTGAGCAGGCTGGAGAGGAACATGGGCCAGTCCTGGAGTCTGGGGAAGGCTTGGATGAGGGCTCTTCATCGGAGGCAGAGAAAGGGCCACTTGGGAGGTACATGCTGCTTCCAGAGCCTCCAAAGTTGGACTTCAGCGAGGCAGAAGAACAGGGGGAGCCTGTTTCCAGTGTGCACATGCGCAGAGCTGCCAGAAGGCAAGAACAGTTAAAACAAAAGGGACGACTCGGGAGTAGGGCTTGGAGATGATTGGCCCCTCCCGTAAGACTTAAAAGAGGAGCAAAGGCACGTGAGCTTTTGCAGGAAGCAACGTTGTTAATTCTGTGCAGTTTAAAGTCTGTTTGATTTTGGACTCTGTGTGGCTTTGCCAATTAAGTCTTTGGCAGTGTGTCAGGGGAGATAAAGGTGGGTAATTATCAGCCTTATCCCAAAGGACTCTTTACAACTATTTGGGACTCATCTGTGAATGTACAGAATTCACAGCTGTTAAAATAAAATAGGTTTTTGGGACTATTCGTGTGTTTTACTGACTCAGGTGGCCTAGGTCAGAACACAGTTATTCTAAACAAAGTTTTCCCTTCCTCCCAACATAATCATTGTCATGGATATGATCTAGTGTGTTTTTAGTATAGATGATGAGGCAGTCTGACACTTGACCACAAAGCAGGGCATTGACTTTTATGGTCATTTTGGACTGCAGGAAATACTGGTTTCCACAGGTACATAGGCCTGATTGGTGCTTTCCAATGCTCTCTTCAGGTTTTATGTTGGCTCCTTATATACATGGGTTTAGTGCTCTTCCGAACAATCACTAGACCCTAGGCAGCATAGAAGATCAAAAGAAGATATCCAAAGCACCTGAAGGCAGGACAGGAAGCAATGGATGGCAATTGATCTTGGAGAGAAGTAACCTAGAACTTAGGAGAAATTTCCTGTCAGTGAGAACAACCAATCAGTGGAAAGACTTGCCTCCAGAAGTTGTAGGTGCTCTATCATTGGAGGTTTTTAAGAAGAGATTGGACAATCACTTGTCTGAGATGATCACACAGATGTGTCAAACTGCCAGCCTGTGGGCACGCAGATGTGTCACGCATAGGCCATGCCCACCCCAGCTCTGCAAAGGGGAAAAACATCATCAAACGTCATGTGATGGCAACGTGACATGACAAGTTTGACACCCATGGTATGAGATCTCCTGTTTGAGCAGGGACTTGGACTAGAAGACCTCCAAGGTCCCTTCTAACTCTGTTATTCCATTATCATGTTAAATTAGGAAAAAGAGGCTGGGTTCCAGCTCCCGTGCTGTGCTGGTTTAGTTACCAATTAGTGTATTAGAAGCTTTCTGCTCACCGACTGTTGACCAATGGACCCAGAAGATGGCTGGATTTGCAGAAATGGCAAAGGTTTCAGCTTTTTTAAAAGACCAGACCCATGAGAAGTATATACAGGAATGGAAATTATGGATTGAGTATGTACAGAATAAGTATCAGACTAGAAAATATTATATCGCTTTTAGCTGAGATGATTATGTTAGTATGTTAGTAAATATAGAAAAAAGATATGGAAGATTGAATAACATATATATTGTTTGGGAATATTAACATTGCATATAATGGAAGTCAAGGGGGGGGGAGGGAAGAGGGAGGAGGGGGAGGGTTAGGGTGGGGATGGGATGGAATTATATATTGTTTTTATATGTATTTTATAATATTGGGTTAGGGGGGGGAAAGGGGGTAAAACTTTTTTAATAATAATAATAAAAAAGAAGCTTTCTGCTCTTTTTGCCAGCAAGACTCTGGGGAGCCTATAACTTTTACATTTTTATTACCTTATTACTTTATTACAGTTAGTTAGTTAGTTATTAACTAACATACATACATACATACATACATACATACATACATACATACATAACATCTTACACTCTATTTCATGACAATGGGGATACAGACCTCTCTTCTCCAAAATCTTGCTCCAATAATTAATCTTAGGATAGGGATCTTCTCACCAGCACACCTAATTTAACCCTCCAGTGTAGGCCATCTACCTTGCAAGGCTTTAGTAAGGCCTTATTCTTCTTTAAAGTTTCCTACAAGTGTCCGAATATCAAGGAATGAGAGCTACCCTTGCAGTTGGCAGAGTCTGCAAAACTGGAGTGCTTCAGACTGAACAGAATGCAAAGAAGGAGCAATAGCTTTAATTAAAGAGCCAGTCCGCTCTAGTGGTCAAGGCACCAGGTTAGAAACAAAGAGACTGTGAGTTCTAGTCCTGCCTTAAGCATGACTGTCAGCTGGGTGACTTTGGGCCAGTCACTCTCTCTCTCTCAGCCCAATTCACTTCACAGGGTTGTGGTGGTGGAGAAAATAAGAGGAGGAAGGTCTATTAATTTTGTTGTTGTTGTTGTTGTAAGTCACCCAGAGTCCCCAGGGAGTTGGGTGGCATAGAAATGCGACAAATAAACAAACAAGCAAACAAACAAATAAATAAATAAATATGTTCACCGCCATGAGTTATTTATAAAAATAATAAAGGCAGGATAAAATAAATACCAATAAATAAATAGCTTCTGCATTCCTCATCTTTCTGTCCCTACTCTGAAGAGTAGTTTCCCTCTGGGAATAACAAAAGCATTGGCAATTGCAATAGGATTAGGGAACTTGAAGGTTCCCTCCAATTTAACACTCACATTATCCAAGTATAGATTTATCTGAGATTAGATTTTACTAACCATTTTCACAAATGTTACCATCCAATAGAAATATGCAATGCAGATAGTAGACAGGAAATGTTCAATGTTGATGGTGAGTTGAGTGGAATGGAATGGAATGGAATGGAATGGAATGGAATGGAATGGAATGGAATGGAAT
>WNWU01019708.1:17972-28151 GCA_012654045.1 Ptyas mucosa
GAATAGAATAGAATAGAATAGAATAGAATAGAATAGAATAGAATAGAGCCTTGGATAGTACAGTGGTCTAAAGCCCTGTTATTAACATCAGCTGCCTGCAATTATTGCAGGTTCGAATCTCACCAAGGCTCAAGGTTGACTCAGCCTTCCATCCTTTCTAAGGTAGGTAAATTGAGGACCCAGTTTGTGGGGGCAATAAGCTGACTTTGTATAAATATACAAAAGTATGAAGGCTATTGCTTAGCGCATTGTAAGCCGCCCTGAGTCTCCAGAGAAGGGCGGCATATAAATCAAATTTAAAAAAGAATAGAATAGAATAGAATAGAATAGAATAGAATAGAATAGAATAGAATAGAATAGAATAGAATAGAATAGAATAGAATAGAATCGAATCGAATCGAATCGAATCGAGTCTCTTCTTAAAACCCTCCAGTGATGGGGAAGAGTTTCCCAAAGGTAGTAGCATAGACTGATCACTGCTGGAAACAGGATATGATTAGTTTAGCTAGACCTTGAGCTCAGTTCATTAAAGTAATATGTTTGCTGCCAACCACCAGAGAAATTCTCTTTAACAGCACATAAGCACTAAAAACGGGGCTATTTTGGGGGGTGGAGGTGAAGAAAGAAAAAGAAATGCAGCTCCTTGGCAGTTCAGCCCCACAATATTTGCAGGGTAATAAATGCAGGCAGATTGTTCAGTGTTGGATGTCTGTTATTCATACAGCAACTTCTCTCTAGGTCAGAAGAGAGCCAGGTTAAGCCAAGTATCAACACCCAAGCTGTGTACAGTACTTTGTGGATGAACCTTGTAACTTCAGAAGTACAATGGGAGTAATTGCATCTTAAACAATGCCACCCATACTGAGAAGGCAGATATTTCAGTTCAGTAGGAAAAGAGGAAGGAAATTCCTTTCATAACCAAGAGCTGCTGAAATTCAGGGAGAGGAAAAACCCTTTCAAAAGTCATTAAGGCCACAATTCGTTTCGTTGACCTAAGTCACTTGAAACCAACCAAAAATAAATATTGTCTCTGAAACTAGGGCAGTGCCATGGCCTTAATTACAAATAACATAAGAACATGGCAATATAATAAAGTCTTTCTTGATTTTGGGATATTTCTCAGCTGGCCTTTTAGGGATTGTGCGTGTAACTCAGCACCAATTCCAGTTGACCCGTGGATGACTTTTAAAACACCTGAGACTTTCTTGAAATTGGGGTGAACTCTGCAAATCACCATGTGCTGCTGTGATGCAAATTGTCTCTCCTCCCTCTCCACAATTATAGGAGGTTCATTCAAAATTGCAGTGACAATGAAGAAGTGGTCCTTATCCTCACTCTTCAACGTTCTGGTCATTGTAAGCATCCCTATGGTCGCATGATTGTGATTCAGATACTTGGCAATCAGCTTGAACTTAGGATACTTGCAGTTTCTCATGGCCACATGATCGCCATTTGTAACCTGCTCTGCTGACTTCCCACAAGCAAAGTTAATGAGGAATCTTGCAGAGAAGGTAAAAAATCATTGCTAAGTCCGCCCCCCCCAAACTTCCTGTGTAATCCACCATGCCTTCCTTCCCTTAGCTTCCCTTCACTTGCATGGACCCCTGCCTCTTCCCTCAGCCTCCTTGTATTTATGCCACACCACCGTTCTCCACTCCCTTGACTTACATGCATGCAAGTCAGGGCTTCTCCCACCTTTTGGGGGCATCCTCACCTTCCTTACCTGGGATGCCTGCCACTTCCCAATTAACAACCCTCAAGTCTTGGGGTAACAATGGCAATTGGGACTGGATTTCCATCATCAAGTGACACAGTCCTATGAAGTCATGCTTTATGATCACATCTATCAGAGATGGCAACCCTAGTCTCAATTGCCATTGTAATAATCTGAGTACACCCTTAAATCTCCAGATTTGGGCCTATGAAAGAACATGGATTGCAACCTGCTGCCACCCACACAGGCTGTAAGAACTAAACAGAGCAGGTTCACAAGTCCATCTACCAAGAAACATCACATGGTATACTCAGGGGTGAAATGTAAAATCTGTTGCTACCAGTTCTGTGGGTGTGGCTTGGTGGTAGTGGGTAATGTGACTGGGTGGGCGTGGCCAACTTTTTTAAAAAAAAAAAACTTTTCAAAGCATTTTTTCTAATGCTTTGAAAAGCCTCTCTGCCGATCAGGAACTCAGCTGGGATCCTCAGAGACTTTTCAAAGCATTTTTTTAACCACCTCTTCAGCCAAGAGGTTGCAGAAAAAAATGCTTTGAAAAGCCTCTGATGATCCCAGCAGAGCCGTGCGATCATCAGAGGCTTTTTTTTTTTACTTTTAAAAGCATTTTTTCGACGGAAGAGGTTGTAGAAAAAATGCTTTTAAAAGTAAAAAAAAAAAGCCTCTGATGATCGTGCAGCTCAGCTGGGCATGGTGGGGGGAGGCGGGGCGCAGGGATTTTTGCTACTGGTTCTCCAAACCACCCACCGCCATCACTACTGGATCAGGCAATCCGGTCCAAACCGGGAGCATCTCACCCCTGGGTATACTACTGCATCACATTATGACCAATGTTTTCCTCTGTAAATGCAAACAAGCAACTTCTTTGGAGGGAATAAACTTCTGCAGCCTTGAAAGGGTTACCTAACTCTCTACTTTTGCAGCTTGGCTGACTCCAACTTCGGGCACTGAAGGAGATAACAGTGAACCTGTACTATAAAAGTAAATTACTATCATGAATATTAAGCATCAAGAATATAATAAACACTACTGCTTACAGGAGTCTGATTTATTGATACTGATTTGCTTGTAAATTATCACTCATTTTCATTTTTTCTTTTTTTGAGGAACATGTGCAGAATAAAATGTGGGGGACACTCTGGGAGGCTCTGACATCTGCCACTTAATTCAGTTCTAACACCTTTGAGGTAGGCATATTTTGTTGTAGGCTCCTTCTCACTCCTACTGAAGTATGTGCGGGTTTCTATTTGTATCTTTTTTTTTTACATCTCCCAAACAGGAAATGTCACTTTCTGTTGAGTTACCTGCTTAATGGAAGAGGTGTGCATGTGTGCGCGCATGTGAATGAGTCACTTTGGATGCATTCACAGTGATTGTGCCCTGTAATTTCTTTATTTTGTAGCTGCTTTTACTACCTTACATGAGATCAAGTTGTCATATCACCCAGCATTCATCACCTGTTAGGTAGACAAGAAGGGAAATAGCTTAGACACTAAAGTTATTGCTAATTTAACCTGTTCTTCCCAGAATGGGCATTTTTTTTGTTCTTTTGTGTATTAATTTTGCAAACATTCAGATATGTTAGTCAATCTGTTACATTTGTCTCTCTTCTCTGCTTTCTCCTGTCCCCAGGCTTTTTGATAATTTTTTATCATTAAGTGCAGTTGCATATTAGCCAAACAATATCAATAGCAACAGCAATAGCACTTAGACTTATGTATCACTTCACAGTGCTCTACAGCCCTCTCTAAACGGTTTACAGAGTCAGCATAATGTCCCCAATAATTTTTGTCCCCATTTTTCAGAGAAACTTGAAGCGTTTATGGAATCTTTTACACCTAAGCAACCAACAGAAGAGAATATTCTGTCGAAGTTGAAGTTGCTGCTCTCCAAGTTGGATTGTTTTCTTGCAGATGTTTCATTACCAAACTAGGTAACATCAAATATCCCATCAAATATGCACACACTTCTAAGCAAATAGAAAATTCCAAGCCTGACCCCTTTTATTGTTGTTTTATAAATTTTAGAAATGTGCCTATCAATTTTCCCTTAAATTTTCACCTTCAAATGATTCCTTTTCCTCTTTTTAAAAAATTGTACTTGTGGCTAATGGTGGAAAACATTTTTTTAAGTGCTCTTGCATGGAAGTAACCTGAATCTACATACTTTGCCCTCTCATATTCACCCTCTCTCTCTCTTGAAATACCTAATAGAAGGGTAGTTCTGGTTGGCACACTCAAACGGAAATCCTGAAACAAATTCAAGGTACAAAAACCCTCCCAACAGCAATTGCTGTGCTCATGCTTACCTTAAGTCACAGAGCTGTGTTTGTTTACAACTGTACATGTACAGACACTGATGCTATATTACGAATGAGGAGTATGTGAACGTTTCACAGTTTTGTAAAACTACAGGGGATGAGAATTTAGCTTCTGACACATGGAAACAAATCAAACTGCAAAGCCTGCTAAAAGAGGCTTTATTCTATCATTGATCCTCTTGGCACTGGGGTTTGGGATTGGATATCTCACAGCATGATTTTAGCAGCAGAAAACTTTAGCACAATGGGACTGAAGGGTTAAAAAGAGGAGGAAAGATTATGGGCATGGTTTGATAGAGAAGAAGCAAAGTCCCGGGGTTACTGACTCCTAGGATGTTCAGCAACAGGCCTGAAATTCTGCTAATGTCAGAGCTTTCTTACCTGCACTCTAGGTCTGACATTTGATTAATTAATTAAATTAATTTAAATTAATGGATATATAATGGAATGGGATTTTTAATACTTTTATTTTTTTCAGTACTATTTTGTGTTGCCTAGGCTGGTATCACTTTGGGATGTGGGTTATTCTGATGTTGAAAAGTATTTTTAGAAATTCTAAGTTAGCATTTTTGTCTCTTAGCTTTAGTTTGATTCAACCCCTCCATTGCATGGCACTCATTTTAGTAACTATCAACACTTCAGAGAGGAAAAGTCTGCTGACTCAGCTTCTATTAGACTTTGCTATTATTTATTCATACACATATGCTCATCATGGAGCTCCTAGGAAGGATGAGCAAAGAATGCCAGGAGGGAATACCAAGAATATATGGTATATCCCAGCAGGGCCAAGCAAGACGTGAGGATCTTCTCAACTGCCCCACTAAAGCAAGTATTGGACAGTAACTATGTACCATGTTTTGCTGAAAATAAGACAGGGTCTTATTTTGTTTTGACACCCCCCCCCAAAATAAGGGCTTGGCCTTATTATCGGGGGTCTTATTATTTTGGGGGGTGCAGGAGGTGGCAAGTGTGGGACTGGATGTCCCATCACTGCCATTGCCTCCCCTCCCCAGTTCTTCATGCCGGCCAAGCGGCCCAACGCATCCCACCCCACCCCAACGGCAATAGCTGCTTCCCTTCCCTGCCATCTCTTTATCGAGAGGGGTGGCAGGTGGGGTGGGGGAGAAGCAAGACACGTGGAGTGAGACATGGCTCCCCTTGCTGTCTCTTCTACCCCCCTTGCTGGGTATGACAGGGCTCCTGCCCCTCACTTAACCACCCGCCCCCTTTAGGGATGCAATTTGGGGGGTGGCAGGTAAGGCGCGTGAGAAGCGGGACACACATCTTACCTTTCCAGCTCCATCACATTCCTTGCCATTGTGTCCAGGGAAACACACTGTAAAAGAAAACCTTCCCGCGAGTTCAATCAAACTTCTTGAACTTGTGAGAAAGGTTTTTTTTGCAGCATGTTTCCCTGGACACAACGGTGAGGAAAATGATGGAGCTTGAAAGGTAAGACCTGCATCCTGCTTCTCGCCCACCCCACCTGCCACCCCCAAATTGCATTCCTAAAGGGGGCGGGTGGCTAAGCAAATGGCAGGAGCCCTGCTATGCCCGGCGAGGGGGGTGGGTAGAAGAGATAGCAAGGTGAGCCACGTCTTGCTCCATGCGTCTTGCTTCTCCCCAACCCCACCTGCCACCCCTCTCGATAAAGAGATGGCAGGGAAGGGAAGCAGCCAGGTTGCTGTTGCCATTGCGGTGGGGTGGGATGTGTTGGGCCGCTCGGCCAGAGCGAAAAACAGGAAGGGGAGGGCATGTCCCCCCTTCCCCCCCTCCAGCCTCACTTCCTCAACTCATTTTGGTTGAGTGGCAAGCAACCAGAGGAAATGGCAGGACCGGCTGTGCATGGGTGTAAGTAGTTGGTGGGGGGGGGCTTATTTTGTCGGGAGGCTTATATTATCGCATGTGCTGAAAAGCCCTATTGGGCTTATTATCCGGACATGTCTTATTTTCGGGGAAACATGGTAGGAAGATGTTGGAGGCAGAAAATCACTATAGTGACAATGGCAAAAACATCTCTTCATGCTATGTGGGAGAAGGCAACAGTAAACTTCTAGCTTCCTATGGAGGACTCTCTCCCCTTCATTCCTCAGAAAGTGTCTTTTGACTCAATTCCTAAATAAAGGTAAAGTGGCAGCCCCATCAATAGATTGATAATTACTCCTGTTGACAGAATGCTATATAACAGGAGTGTCAAACTCAAGGCCTACGGGCCAAATCTGGCCCGTGGGGTGCTTAAATCTGGCCCACGGGGCTGGCCTGAAAATAGCAAAGGACCGGCTCGCGGGGTTTCTGGCAGCCAAAACTTTGCTGTTTTGGCCAGCAAAGTGTTGCAGGAAGCCATCCAGGTTGAAAAAGGGGCACGCGGCAGCCGCTCACGGCTCCTGCACGGTCCATTTTGGCTAGCAAAGTGCTGCAGGAGGCATTTATCCCCTCCCCCTTCCCCCCTTGGCCATCCCATGGAGGAGAACTGCAATGTTGATCCGGCCCTGAAAGAAATCCAGTTTGATACCCCTGCCATATGTATTGCCTAAATTAATTTCCTGGAGTGTCTTTCTCAATTGTTGATAATTTTATCATCTTTTCCTTCTATATCATTAACAACTGCTACGATTCACTTAACAACCATGGCAGGAAAAAAAAAGGTTGTAAAATCAAAGGAAAGGAAAAAAAAGATACGTTTCAGTTTTGTTTCACTGTGGATTATTCAGCTACGTGAGTTCGAGTAATTCTTTCCATAGCAAGTCATGAGCTATATTTATCAGTGGCAATTCAATTCATTGACTTGATGTATCTAATGAACAAGAGCTGATTATTTCATGAAACAGTGAATGGAACAAGAAGGTAACTTATTTAGTCAGGTACAATATGCTTTTCTAACAATATAAGAATAGAAACAGATCCTTAAAAAAAAAGGCAAAGATATCGAAATATATGGTATTCAAAGAAAATATTACTATATCTTCAATGGACATTCAGGTTTATGTAAACCATGATCATTTGTGAAGATTTAGCAGCAGAAATCTGTACAGCCCAATTCCATTTACACAATTCTAATTGGCCAGATGGGGAAATTTTCAACAGAAGCAGACAACCTCTTTAATGCTAAGGCCACCTTTGATCTTTCAGGAGCCACATTCAGTAGAAGAACAGGATGGAGACAAACAAAACCAAATAAAATTGATTGAATACAATTTCATAATCTTGCTCACCACCTTTTCAATATTTTCTTTCCAACACATTAAAAATCTGAATTTGGCAGGAACTTTGGAGGAGTTTATGCAATCACACCAAACCTTTGGAGAGCCAGAGGTAGCATTGGGGCCTCAGATGTTAAAGATTTTTGTTTGTCCTTGTTTGGCATTAAAAAGCTATCCATTACTTCTTGCATGAATATTGGTTAATCTTGGGTTAATTAATTCTCTGATTCTTGAAAATTTTTTCCCTTTATTAAAAACAACAATACCACAACCCCTGTTTTATTTTTTTAAAAATCCTAGAATGTTTTAGAATTTCTTTCAGATTTCTTTGAGTAGTCTTATTTATTGTTTTAAAGAGTTAGTCCATGCCACTGTTGCCTTACAGATAGAGGTGGTATTCAGTAGGTTCTGACCAGTGCTGGAGAACCGGTAGTGGAAATTTTGAGTAGTTTGGAGAACCAGTAAATACCACCTCTGACTGGCCCCGCCCCCATCTATTCTCATCAGTCCCAGCTGATTGGGAGGAAATGGGGATTTTGCAGTAACCTTCCCCTGGACTGGGGTGGGAATGGAGATTGTACAGTATCCTTCCCCTGCCATGCCCACAGAACCAGTAGTAAAAAAATTTGAATCCCACCACTGCTTACAGATATCTCATAATCAGATAATCAGATACAGATAATCAGTGGAACGATTTGCATCTGGAAGTTGTGGGTGATCCATCACTGGAGGTTTTAAAGAAGAGATTGGACAGCCATTTGTCTGGAATGATATAGGGTCTCCTGCTTGAGCAAAGGGTTGGACCAGAAACCTCCAAGGTCCCTTCCAACTTTGTTATTCTGTTAAAAATTTTCTAGGGCCATGTTACAACTGAGAACAGCTCTGAAATCCTGGGAAAAGGATCTGCTTTAAGCAATTGCAAACAGATGATAGGTGATTTAAAACACTTTCTTGCCTTCAAATTCAACTCCTAATACATTTTTCTCTCGTTCTTATACCTAACTTTCTTTTAACATAAGGACATTCAAACTAGTCTTGTTTCTACTTCAGCATATCAATGCTTTTTGGATCCACAATTTTTTCAAACATTATTCAGATGCTGGAATTGAAAATCTTGTTCCTTGGCTATTTTTTTTTAATCTATAGGCCCACCATTATAATTTTGGCTGCTATTAGAATTCTTCTTCATTATCTCATTCTCAATACCTTCAGTGAATACAATTTAGGACATTAGTGATCATTGTTCTAAAGGATGGACATGCTGTAAGATGAACATTCATTTTATACGGTATAATCAAATTTAGCATTATACGTACAGTATGTGAAATTAATGTGCAATTCATAGAACTCTCTAGGATTCCTTGCTATGCAAAAGAATTCCTCCACAAAAGTGTGAGTGTTCCTTGGTAAGTCATTTAATTGGAGAAAAGAAGTTTACTACAAGCAATAATAGTATCTAAGAACAATGATTTATTTTGCATTCTATCCATGCTGATTCATTCCTGGATGCTATTTCCAGGATCCTGGATACTTCTCTTTCTTTTAATATGTATTCTTGACTGTTTCATATCCAGTTCAAAAAATAGGAACAGCTTCAAAAAATAGCTTCAGAGAGCTCAGAATAACAATTGCATTTATTTTTCACTGATGGTTCTGTTGAGCCACAGTGATAGAAGTAGCGCCCCCTGCTGCCAAGGAAGAGAAACGGTTGATATTAGGAGAACTTCCAAGAGATTCTGCATAGCGTGGCAATCAATTTGTAAGTTCCTCTATTTTCATCACATGAATTTTGACTGCTCATACTGCACCCACATTATCTTACTTTTTCTCCTTCAGTTCTGGCATTTCTCAAAGGTTTTATTGGAAGAGGGATTTGTAAGCCTGATTTTGGAAAAGAAGATATTCAAGATTGTCTACCCTGAGATGAATATTTATTAATTTACTTAATGAGCTTCATGATATAGCTTTTAAAATATGAAAAGCATAAAAACTTTAACCAGTCATTAAGACATGCTGACAACTATAAACTGTAGGAGAAAAAAATGTAGAGTTCTAGAGTAACAGCCCATAAACACAATGTAATGATCAGAAAGCACTTATTCTCAGTAATTTTCTAGCAGTTGTTGCAAATAGTTGTGCTAGTTCACTGCTGTTGTTCCCAGGATGAGTCACCGATATGCATGAAATGAATGGGATGTTTCCCTTCCATTTCCATTTGCTTTTAATATCAACAGAGAAAGAATGTCTAAAGAGAACAAGAAATTCACAGAATTCCATTCTTTACCAAGGCAGTTTCAAAGGTGAAGAAGGCACAAGAAATATCCACAAATTTAGTTAGGTTTTATGATTGCATTCATTGATTGTCTGTGGCGTTTAATGCAATTTATTGTCACAACACTGAGTTTTGCCTGATAGGATGGCTTCATCTGTAAGCAAATTAAAAGGAAGACCAACGTGAAGAAAAATGATACATAAAAATAGTAAAGCAGAACATCAGTCAGCACTGAAACAATCCACATACTGGTTTCTCATCCCAGAAAGTTGGTTAATTGTATTAAATAGGCTGCTTTCTAACCAAGGTAAAAAAAAAGCGCTGATGATCTTATTAAAAACAAAGCATAAGCCATAGCCTGATGTAGTATGCACTACATTAATTTAAACCCTTTACTTGGAAACAGCTTCTGAACTTTGTGCTTGAGATGGGAAAAAAAATAATAAAACATTGATTTTGGGTTTTGCTGATTAGATAGATTTGTTGTTATAGAAATGGCAAGTTTAAACTATTATGTGAAAGTAAAAAGTTGAGCCTCCCCTCCAAGTAATTCTAATTTAATTAGAAAAGTCTTTAAACAGATATAGAAAATTATCCAGTACCATTCCTAGGAAAGAAAGAAAGAAAGAAAGAAAGAAAGAAAGAAAGAAAGAAAGAA